>WSYQ01000858.1:0-51648 GCA_011426435.1 Lysiphlebus fabarum
TAAAGAGAAAAGTTTAACAACAAAAAAAGATCATTAAGAGTATACAATTTAGTAAAGACGATAATATTTTATACAGCAAGTTATTTGTGACAGTTGTCATTGAAAAAATAAAAAAATATAAAAAATAAAATAATGAAACTTTTAGTAGGATGAAAATTCAAGTACTTTTATATATATATTACATAATTCAAAGGTAAGAAAAAAAATATAAAAAATATAAAAATAAAATACAGATAGAACATTAAACTTGCTGCGTATAGCACATGACATTTAAATATCTGAATAAAAAACTTGAGTTAAAAGTTTCATTTTTTTTTTTTTGTTTTTTTCTGTTATTTTGTTGTTATAACTTTACTCTTTCATTTATTAATCATTATGTTTGTTTTATAAATATGCATGTATTCATTTTTTTTTTTTACATTTATTTAGAAACATTATTGTTATTATTATTAATTATAATTACTAACTATGTATAAATTGTAATTTCAAAATTATTTTTTGACACCATATATATTTATTTTAATTTTCAAAGGTAATTAAAATATTGATTACAATATATATATACATATTTTTTTTTCTCTCTTGTATATAAATTCTATGTATTATCTGATGTTTTAAATTAAAAATTATTAAACTATTTTAATCATAAATATTAAATTAAATATATACACCAGATTTGAAAACAATTTATGTTGTTATAATTAAAATATTTTTGATGATTCAACGAGAGAAATAAAATATAAAAATTATTACAAAATTAACAATTTGTATTTGGATTTCGTAGTGAAATTTGACCCATTACTCTAGATGTTCCTCTAAAATTACAATCATCAGTAATAACATTTTTAGCAAATAATTGTTTGATAGCATTTTTACAAGATCTATTTGAATATGAATAAATAAATGGATTAATAAGAACAGATACCCAAAATATAATAGTATCAATTACACGAAAAATTGGATATTCATAATTTGAATCAAAAATAATAAGTAATACTGGTGGAAAAAAACAAATTAAAAAACAAAATATTATTATTAGCATAAATTTTTTAACACGTAATTCTGAACTATCAATTGTATTTGATTGTGAATGTATATTTAATTTTTTACGATTATTTTTAATTTTCATGTAAATTAAAAAATATGATATACTTATAATTAAACAAGGTAAAATAAAACCTAATATTATTGAGAATATTGTTTTTGGTGTTGTATCATTTTTTGGTAAAATATCACACATAAATGTTTTTTTTTCAAATCCTAAACTTCCCCAAATCTCTAGTGTTGGTAATAATAATGGTAAAAAACTTAATACCCAAATGAAAACAAGCATTATGCTAATTTTGCATGATGTATAAATTTTTTTATAAATAACTGGATTCAGTATCAAAATACATCTGAAAAAAAAATAAAGCAATTCAGTAAAAAAATCTAGCATTAAAATAACTACATCATTAAAAATAAATATATATATTTACACAACTTGAATTAAAATTTAAGCTAGATGTTTTATTAACAACAACAACAAAAAAAAAAAAAACAATATTCTCTTGTCATTTTATTATAAATATTAAATTTTATATTTTTAAATTGATGTAATAATTAAATGTAATAATTAAAGAAACTTTGAAAATATTAAATTAACTTTTAAAATATAAATAAGAATGTGTTGATTAAAATTATCAAAACAAATTTTAATAATGAATTTTTTAAATATTAAATCAACATTTTTGTCAAATATTTAATTTTAAAGTTTAAGCTAGATGTTTAATTAAAATTAAAATAAAACATTCTTTTGACATTTTATATAAATATTAATTTTTATATTTTATTTAAATGATTAAATAATTTTAGGTTAACTTTAAAAATTTATAACAAACCTGTTTATTGCAATTGCTTCCATACTGAACAATGAAACATTAATATTTCCATAATACAATACAACTGATAATTTACATAAAATACTGTTGTTCAACCAATCATCATTGAAAAATAATCCAGCAAGAATTGGCAAATTAACTAGTGAAAACATCAAATCTGATATTGTCAAATTTAGTATTAAAACAGTTGTTGGTTTTTCTCGTAATTTACCATGTTTTAAAAATGCAATTATCATTAATGTATTGCCTGCAATAAAATAAATAATAAAATAAAAATATAAATAACATAACCAACTTGTTACACAATAATGTGACAGTAATAAAAATGTATTTTATTTTTTTATTATCAATATAGATATATAGTTTTTTTTAATACTATTTTTATATAAATAAACTCACAAATTGAACCAAAAATACCAAACGAAATGGCAAAACCTGCTGCAGCACTTGCTACAATTACTGGATAAGGTCTTGAACCAACTTCCATTGTTTCAATTAATTTTAATTTATTTTATTATATTGTAATTAATTTAATAAATATAACACCAAATAAAAATGGAAAAATTTTATTCTGAACTATTTTATATTGTGTAATGTAAAAAAATACATCTGATATTTATGATAAATGCTCCAAAACTCTAAAACTATGTACACTTTGATGACGTCTCAATCCAGGAAATGAAATGACATTTTATTAACAATATCATTGACTACTATAGTTTTTTTTAAAACCACGTGACTACCACACAGTAAATTTAATTTTTTTATGATAACAAAATTTGTGGCTGTTTCTATGTGTTTGTGGGTTTTTTATCTATTGTACGTGTAAAAATACTGTCAACGTAAACAAAAATTAAAAAAAAAAATTCCAACAAACACACAATAAAATTTTCTTATTTAAACGTCAAATTGGTTTGGTTGTGTTAAAATTTGAAATAATATTTTTTTAATTTTTAAATATAAACAAATACAATTAATAATAAAAATTTATTGAAATATTTTTTATATATTTTGAACAATAACAGAACAAAATAAATTTCAAATTTTTTGATAAATAATATCTGTGTTAAATCAAATTGAAATTTTATATTTAATAATTAAACAAGTAATAGATATTATTATTAAAAAAAAAAAATTAAAAATCATAAATTTAAAAAAGTTAAAAACTCATTATCCATTATCATCATAACTTGACTCATCCTTACTTGTGTCTATCGTCTAAGCCAATTATGTAATTTAATTTAAGACACTTTCTTCATTAAATTTTTAAGTAAAAAAACAAAAAAAAATGGTGTATATTAAATCAGCCAAAGTATTAATTATTAGATAAATGATTAATAATTGAAATCAATTATTATAATGCATTTTAAAAAAGGCCATTTAAAATTTATAGAAAATAAATTATTTAATTTACAGCTTCAAAATATATTTATACACTTTTTTTTTATTGTAATTCTTTAATTTATAAAATTTTTTTTTTATAAATATTATATCTACAAGATTAAATAATTTTAAAAGTACTTTAACAATGAAAACAATGCTAGCATCTCGAGGGCATAAAAAAAAAATTGATGCTGAGATTTTGTTAAGTAAACTTCATTTTATTGAAGAATTATATTCACCCCATAAACTTCATGGTATTATTATTTCAATTATTCTACTTTAAATATCTTTTTAATCTACATTTTTCAAATATTATTTTTCAAAATGATATCATTATCATGTTCATGTTTTATTGCATTGAATATTTTTTTTATTTTTTATTATATAACAATATAATATTTCCTTTTACTCATATATATTTTTCTAAAACTTTAATCTGTTTTATCTTTTTTATTTTTTATCAAAGTACATCTCTGTGTAAAGCTTTTTTCTAGCCACAAAGTGGTTACGTTCACGCTAGTTTGATGCACACCAACTTTTTTTTTTTTTTGCTCAAAGACAAACACATGTATACAGGTACAACTTTTAAAAGTTGGATTTGAAAAAAAAAAAAAGTAATGATGATTAGTTGAACAAAAAAATTTTATTTTTATCAAATCAAAACTTTTATATTAAAAATAAAATTAAATATGTTTGAATGAGTATAATATAGTAACTTTTTCAATTTTTAAATCATAAAATTTACAGTTGGATATTATTATACTTTTATTCTTCATCAAGTCATCAAATTTAATTTGTAAAAATTCATAAAAAAGAAAATTTTAAATAAATAATATCATTTTTTATCAATTAAATTAGAAAATAAAATTTAATAAAAATCATATTTACTTTTTTATTATTTAAACTAGTTATGGCTAATGATGATTGATGAATATTGTACTTGGCAAAATTTATTCAATAAAAAATACTGGTGACAGGTGCTAGATAAAGCTTATATGTATTTCATGAAAAAAAAAATTTAACAAAAAAACTCTGTATTTATTTTTTAAATTAATTTATAAAAAAAAAAAAAAAATTTTTTTCTTAATAAAAGGACATTTACGTTAGCTATTTACATGCCAATTTTCACAGCTTTTTTTTTTTTTTCCCTTTTTTGAGTTGACCACATAACGATCGTTTCTTTTGTCAAATTTTTTCTTTCATTTCAAAAAGTCAATATTCTTTTTCTCAACAACTCCTTTTGTGTGCTTTTTTCTTGTATTATAATAGGTTTTTTTTTAAAATAAGAAAAATATAAATATAGTTTGAGAAAAATATATTTTTAAATTTTAAATAAATATAGTTTAAAAAATTGAAAATATATATAGTTTAAACTTTAAAAATAGTAATTTTCAAGTTGCTTTTGTATACATGTAAAAATAAAAATGATTATTAAAATGGTTCAAAGATGAATAACCTTTTATTTATTTATTTTTTTTTTTTGATAGACTACTTTTTATATATTTTATTACGATATTAAAGATATTTTTTTCTCCATTGTTTTATTTTCAGATGATAGTATATGAACCGCAATTTTTTCTGCCAACCTCACTACTACCATGTGAATTTCAATATTAAAATTGATGGAAGAGATTTTGAACGAGACAAAACGTTTAAGGATTCTTGAGAATTATTTCTGAAATTGTGAAATGAAAAAAAAAAAAGATAATAAAAAAATTGAAGAAAAATAAATGTCGGTTGAATTTTGGTTTTCAACTTTCCAACATGCAAGCTTATCTGGGTATAATATATATATTATACTTGTCTACTCAATTAACGTGGTACCAATTCATCCTTTTAAACCTTCACACTACGTTTGCTTTTGTTTTCAAGAATTACCATAATTTGTCTATAAAAACTTGAATATTAAAATATAAAAATTTTATCAATATAAAACAACATTTTTAATGTAAAATAAAAATAAAAATTTAATAATAAATTTGATACAAACAAAAAATTAATTATAGAATAATTATATTGTTTTTGGAAAAAATATTTTATATTCAACACAAAATATAGATTAAAATAAAAATACAAATAAAAAAAATGTTTTTTATATGTAATTTTACTTTTTTATGTTGATTTCGGTAAGATTTTTCAAGCATCAAATTACAATATTTGTAGAAATATTTTAACACTTGAAAATATTAAATTTAAATTTTATCAAAAATAAATAAATCTGATTAGTTAATAATTTTTTTAAATCACGTTATTAAAGTTCTTTTGTATAATTCACTATGTTTCAAACTAATTTAAGATATAATTTAACAAAGATTGATTGCCACGAGTAATAGTAGTCAGATAATTTTAGGAGTGGCTATCATATAAAAAAAAAAAACTAAAAAAAATAAATAATATGTAGTCTACTAAATTACATAAAATTTTAACTAATACATCATTCTGCCAATTTTTAATAACTAGATAAATCTTAAATAAAATTTAAAAAGAAAAAAAAAATTTGTCTCATAAATAAACCTCACACCAAAAACTTGCAATTGTTTTCATCGAATTGCACAATTCAATTGCAGTTCTAGGTCGAAGAATCGTGATACGATGAGTTTAGAAAAAAAATAAATAAAATGTCAGGCAAACCAATCGTGTGGTTGTTATTGATCTCTATATACTGTACATGCTATTTAATTTAGACTAAAATAATTTCCAGTTCAAAAAGCTTTAATAATAAAACTCACTTATAAATTACTCAATGTTATATTGATAGAATGTAAAGTGAACACGTAACATATACTATAAAATATAAATACTTGATTGCTATCTGATTTATACATTTGTAAAAAATAAAATATAATATAAAATGAGGATATTTTTTATTTAAAAATAGAATTAAATTAGTCTAGATCAGTTTGTTAATCATATTAACCTTGATGATGATCTTCTTCGGTTTGGCTTTCAGCCTCGTCTGTTGATCCAACAACTCGCATTGCTGTACTTAAAATTTAATTTTTATATTCACAAATATATTGTCAAATTTTATAAATATCACAGTACATTCAACTTGATCAAAAATCAATATACATATTGCTTTAAAAAACAAAAAAAAAAAATGATATTTATTTATCAAACTTTAATTTTAGTATATAAAACAATATTTTTTAACACCAATTATATTTTTTTTTAATCATCAAAAAAAAAAAACAAAAGTCTGTACCTATTTAACAAACACCATGTATTTATAAATGTCGATTATCAACGCTCTAACAATTTTGTTGTCACTTCAACGTGTCAGCTTTGAATCAAAGGGATTCAAAACCCATTTTACCACATCTCAATATTATGCATAATATATATATGTTTTCATCAAAAGATTTTATCTATATAGTACAATTGTAATTGTTTAAATTTATAAACTTTCTTTATTATTTAAAATATACAAAAAAAAAAAAAACACAAATAAATAAACACACAATGTTATGTTTAACTCAACATATTTGTGCTATTTAAATAATGTTAATTGTCATTTCGTTTTCTGTATCTAGTCCAGGTTATTCAAACAACGCATTGCAGTTATTTTTTAATTAAATTAAATTTATCATAATATAAATAATTTTAATTTTCTTTTTTAAATAACATAAAATAAATTTTTATTATTTTGTTTTTGTTTTTAAATGAATAATCACTTTATTTTAGAATTAAATTTCTTTTTGTTTCAACATTTTTTTTTATATTTATTTGATAATTTTTAACACACTGTGATTATCAGTGTTGATTTATGTACACATGGTAATAAATTTTGATCAATAATTTAAAAACAATGATGAAAAGTTTTGTAAAATACACAGACCATGATAACCCATGGTATTTTTTTAGACTGGTTCACAGCCACCCAAAGTTTTTCCAAGCAGCTAGTTTCAATATATATATATCATAGCGACGGCGCTTTTCTCTATTTAAGTTTGCGCATGATCTCAATAACTAACAGTGATTTTTAAAGATAATAAAAATATTTTATTTATTTATTTTTTTTTGAATTGTTTCATGTATATAAAAGCTACTCATAAATGAAACAATACAACAAAAAATACAATAACAATTTCAAAGATATATGTATTCATGTAAAAAAGAATAAATTTATTTTCATATAAATATTGCAATTATTAAATGAATATATGTGTTATAAATTTATTTTTTTTTTTTTTCTATAACTTTTTGTTATAAATAAATAAAAAAAAAAAAAATATTTAAATAGTAAATTTATTATACTTTAAAGGTTTAGTTTTTGTAATAAAAAAAATGTACAATTAATAAATTTAAAAATGACAATTATAATTGCATTTGATTATCAGTTTTAGGTCATTTATATCGTTTAGAATATTCCTACGTTAATTGTACGTTAATTCTATTGTGTAGCTTATCAAGCACTGGTAATTTCGTATATTAAATATTCCAGACTAATTGAGAATACAAATATAGTGTTATTTTGTATTTTGTATTTTTCGTCTATAATTTATTTAATTATATTGTATATGAAATATATTAAGAGTAACATGAGTTAAAGCAAAAGTTTATTAATTAAAAAAAAAAGTTCAAGTGTATATTAAAAATAAATATAATAATTTTATATTGTTTTATTTAGAAACTTTAAAAACAAAAAGTTAATTAGAATTTAAAAAAAAACAATTTATATGTAAGATCTTATTGAAAATCTTAATGAGTGTACAGAATATGCTCAAAAATGATAGCAGATTGTATAAAGAAGCATGTGATACATAATAAATTCAGAACATTTTACTGCAAAAATAATCTTAGTGACAAACTAAATGCCAAAAGTTTCAACAACCCACAATCGTCGTAATAGAAATAACGTTCGACAAAGTTTCAGGTAAGAGTTTCTCTGTAGTTTTGTGGTAAGAAAGTTTGATGTTTTCGATTGAACTATATACAGAAAGATACAGAATAATAATATTTAAACTCCAAATAAAAATCTATAGTATAATTTAAAAAAAAAAAAAATATAATACTTAATAGTTTAATATATTTGTTTGTTTTTTTATTTTATTTTTTTATGTTTCGTGAATTAAAACAAAGTACTTAGCAAAAAATTTAATTTAATTTTATTTTTATTTTTCTTTTATTTCTATATATAAAAAAATAATGAAAAATAAATTTGTTTTATTATAAAAAGACGTTAAAATATATCTAAATGAAAATTTAATTTGTATACATTTAAATTTTTGTTAAATTTTTAAAACATTATTTTTGCGAATTTCATATAAACTTTTTTGTACAATATGAAATGTTTTTTTATTTTTTTATTATTAAAAGTTAGTTATCATTGTAACGTTAAAACTCTATTGAAGTTGTTCCTATATATATAGGAAAATCAAAAGCCAAGCAATATGAGAACAAGTTAAAGAGTTTTATGTAAGGTAAAAAAACTGTCGATGAAACATACACGTTTCAATATAAAGTTGATAAAGTTGATTGTGCTGAGTTAATAATCAACTTTAGTTGTTGAAAGTGTAATTAATAACTTGCTTTTCAAAATTTAAATTAAAAAAAAAATATAAATTTTATTAAAACCATATAAAATACAAAATATATTTAAAATTTTATTTCTAAAAATCTAATTTATATTTATTTTTGATATAATTTAAATTAAATAAAGTAAATTTTGATTTATTATATAAATTTAACTAGAATATTACAATAATTTTAAATTTTATAAACAACTTTGAATCAGTAAAAACGTCAATGAGTTTGAATAAAGTTCAGAATGGTCCATCTATTGATTTGATCGTGCTCAATATTATAACTACATGTTAGAAGTACCTCCTTACTGATGCTTTGCTTGGTTCATATCTGATATAAACATACCTTTCTATACACCCAAAAGCTTTTGAACTTAGTGAAAAGACGTTCTAAAAGCATTCAACATTCAAATTTCAGAATTCCAACGTCAATTCACTCAATGACGAGAGTATCTTTTTTTTTGCATTGCATTGCATTGCATTCTTTTGTGATCTTTTTCATCTAATCATTAAAAGTGTCCATAGTAAAAAAAATCACTAAAAAAGTACAAAGCAATATAGTTTATATAAATTTTCTACATATAAAATAATTGCATCTAATTAACATACTTCTGTATTATAAAAATTCTTGATAAAGATTGAATATTAGTATTCAAATGATTCAAAAATATTTAATTTATTGAAACCTTTAGATTTAATTACATTTATCAATTAAATTTAATTAATTAATAAATTACATTAAACATTATCTAATTAACATATTCATTTTTGAATAATTAGTTAGCTGTATCACATGAGACATTTTTTACATCAAAACTAATGAAATATATTTTTTATTTTAATTTTTTTATTGTATTTTATACTTGTTTGTTATTATTTTTATAATTATCTATAATTAAACAAGAAACAAAAAATTTAATATCATAATAGCTTTGTTGTTTGTATAATATAAAATTTTAAAATAAAATTACATGCTTTATTTTTATTAGGAGCATTTGGTTTAGTCAAATATTTAAATACACAATAAAAAATAAACTTAATCTACAAATCCTAACAATTAAAATTTCGTATAAAAAATTTATATAACAAAAAAATATAATAATGATAAGCAATTGTATCAAATTAACTTGCTCGAATTATTTTTTGTTTGTTCATATCAGTAGAGTCAATATCAACAGAAGATATAATTGTCTTCAATATTTTTTTTGGTAAAAAAATCTATAAATAAAAAAGATAATTAAAAAAAATAATAAAATAAATTATTATGTAATATTAATTTACCTCATCAATATCATCTTCAAATTCTTGTAAAACATTATCTAATATTTTGACAAATTTATCAGCATTTTCAATTGTAAAAACCATTGGTGGTTTTAATTTTAAAATATTATTATCTGGTCCATCACTGCTAATGAGAATTTTTTCTTCTTTCATACGAGAAACAATATGTTTTGCTTCAGCAGTTGCTGGTGTTCTTTTTTCTCTATCACGTACCAATTCAATTCCAATAAAAAGTCCAACTCCACGTACATCACCAATAAGTTTTCTTCGTTTTGTTAATTTGTGTAATTCAGATAACAAGTGATGACCAACTTGAGCAGCATGATGTTGTAAATCTTGACGTTCAATAACATCCATTACTGCATTTGCAATAGCACAAGATACAGGATTTCCACCATACTAAAATTATTATTAAAAAAAAAAATAAATAATTTAACAGAATTTTTTTGTTATTTTTGTTGTCGAAATTGATAAATAAAGTATTATTAACATTTAATTCATATTTTTATCAGTACACATTGTAACAAAAAAATATACATCCAAATGACGATAATAATATTTTATAGACGTTAAATATTAACAAAAAAAAAAATATATTTATTATCATGGTGCTAGTGTACGTATGAGAATCGATATGTTAAAATATTGAACCAATATTGTACAGAACAATCAAGCAAATACTCAAATTGTATTGACTATCGAAAATCCAATTTATAAAATGAAAAAAGTTTGATGAATGAATCAGCATATATATATATATATATATACAATATAGTGGTCATTGGTTTTGTTCGAAACTACAGTTTAACAATATATTTAAAATGAAATTGTATATTTTCTCATTAACAGTTAAATTGTTTTCAATTTATATTTATATAATGAATCATCAATTTAAAAATTATATAAATAATATATACAAATATATACTCACAGTGTTGAAGTATTCCAATCCAGTATTTGTAAAACTTCTAGCAATTTCTGGTGTTGTTATAACTGCTGCAACTGGATGTCCATTACCCATTGGTTTTCCAATTGTTACAATATCTGGAATTATATCTTCACCATATAGTTGAAATGCCCACATGTGATTACCAACTCTTCCAAAGCCAACTTGGACTTCATCAGCAATACAAACTCCACCAGCTTCTCTAACATGTCTAGAAATGATGTTAAATTTTATTTATATTTTTTTAATAGTTTATTACAAATTGAATAATAAATTTGTCAATATTTATTTAATAAAATAAATTGAGAATTAATTTGCATTATTAACTTACCGATAAACATTTTTATAATAATTTTTTGGTGGTAATATTTGACCACCAACTGACATGAGACTCTCAGCAATAAATGCACGAATATTTTTTCCACGTGATTGAACATCATCACAAATTCTTTTCACGTCATTGGCATATTTTTCTCCAAGATCCTCATTTGGATAGTCAACATCTCTATATTTTCCACGATATACATCTGGACAAGGAGCCTAGAATAATAAAATACATTTTAACTCTCTGTTATGAAGAAAAATTATTATACATTTATTTATTTTTTTTAAATAATTAAATTCTTACCACATGCACCCAATCCTTTTTACCATTTTTTAATTGATTGAATTTGTAAGGTGAAATGTCAATCATTGATGTCAAATGTCCATGATACGCACTAAAATCATAAAATAATTAAAAATTAGAAATTTTTTTTTCTCAATTTATTTATATTTAAATATTAATTTAATTTAATTTTTTTAAAATATTAAATATATATATACATATACGTATATTAAATAATTATTTAATATATATGTATATGAATTTATATAATTTATTTTCCCCAGAGAATTGATGGCCTTGGGTAATCCATCTCACGGCCCTGAAAAATTTTATCAACTCAAAAAAATTTCAATTTCCACACCCTGTAATATTTATGAATATTTTTTGTTAGTATTTATTAATCTAATCAAATTATTAGTATTAATGATATAAATATTTTTTTTGATTGTTATTAGTTTTTTTTTCTTAAAAAGCATATACGTCTCACATATGTCGTTTTTTTTGTCGCCTAAAATGACAAGAAGATTATGATAGGCATCCCAGTTAATGATAAACAATAGTCCAAGTTGTTGTTGATTGTTTATGTTGTTTTGTTGTTGTTTATTGTATTCTTTCAAGATCTTGTTAAATCATAGACTTCATTGACTGAAAAAAAGCAAAAAATAAAATTGCAAATATTAGTTCTAATTTAAAATAAATAATCAACATTAGTTGGACGTTGTCTGGAACTTCCATTCAAATATCTTTCATGAAAATTGCTTTTTTTTTAAATTTTTTCTTTTTGTTTATTTACAATATAAAATTATAAATTTTATTAATTTATTAAATAATCTTATATATAAAATTATTATAATAAATAATAATATTAATATTATTAATATATAAAATTCTTACTGATCCAATACAATTGTATCATTGTTTCCAGTATGTGCTTCAGCAAGACGTAGTGCCAAATCATTTGCTTCACTTCCAGAATTAACAAGATAACAAACTGATAATGATTTTGGCATTAATGATGTTAAACGACGTGCACAAACAACAAGATTATCATGTAAAAAACGATTATTTGTTGATAATAATGACATTTGTTCTTGTCCAGCTCTGACAACATCAGGATGACAATGACCAACTAAAATTAAAATTAAAAAACAATAATTATAATATTTTTTAGATAACAATATATATTTTCATTGATTATAAATATATATTTTGAGTCATCAAGTTTATTAATATACATATTTATAATATTAAGAAATAATATTATCTCTTCTTGGGTCAAAGTTTAAATCATATATATATATATTTATTAAAAGCATGTCAAAATTTTTTTTACATACAAATGCATAATATTATTTTAAATAAATAATTTTTATATTTTATCATTACCATGTGCTACATTGTTGATACAATCTAGATAACGTTCTCCCCTTTCATCGTACATATACTGTCCACTTGCTTTGATAATTTTAAGCGGATTTGTTTTGTAAAACAGCTTGCAAGATTGTCTAAAAAAATAAAAAAAAATATATAATTTAAGTTTATTTGTATATTAATAATTATTAAATAAAAATAATGACAATTATTTTTTATTTTTTATTTGATTAAAAAAAAATGTGCCATTAACTATTGCTTCATCAGCACGTGGAAATATTAAATATATAATTTATTGAAAATAATAATTTACATCTTATACCTATTATAAATTATTATAATAGATTTATTGATATTCAATTTTACATAGGTATATTCAAATTCAACTGCAGATATTATTTTTGTCTTTGGTTATATTCACCACAATGAATTATTATGTCTGGTAATTCAGTTCAACAAGACTAGCGTGATAATATGCTAATTTAAACGTAAATCGAATTCATCTAGTGTCATCTACTATTATCGAATATAAACCCCTATCGATATATTTGTTTGATAAATTACATCAAGGTGAATTAAATTTTTATTTGTTTTTTTCTACATTCAATAACTTCCTGTATATTTAATTTATTATTATATTCCTCTAAATTTTATATACTATATATAATTATTTTATCAGTATTTATTTTAAAATTGATAAAAAAAAAAAAAAAAAAAAAAACAATAACAACTTTTATTAATTATTTTTTTAAATATTTGGTTTCAATGAAATTATATTTATTTTTTATTTAAATAAATTGTTTGTCAATTTTTATTATTATTAGATATTAATTTTAAATTTAAAAAAAATATATGTTGTTTTTAGTATATGTAAAAAAAATAAAAATATATTTTTCATTATCATAATAAATACTTTTTTTTTAATACAACTTACCCAATATGTCTTTCACGAAGCTTAATTGTATCAATTTTCGACATCTGCTCCAGTGAATCTGCCATAGTTGGAGTTACAGCTGGTGTTGGTGTCATTTTTTTCAGCTATTATTATAAAAAATTAATAATTATTATTATTTATAAATAATTAATTTTATAAAATTAAAATTCTCTTAGATATACAGGAAGTTAACAAACTATAATTGTTCAACTTGAAAAACTTATTCAAAATTTTTATTCAAAATTACAATTAATTTAATGATTTTTAATCAAATATAAATCTATTAAAATACACAATTTGATAATTTATTGATAAACATATAAAATATCGACAATAGCTAACAAATAAAAATAAATAATATAAAAAAATTTAATAAATATATCTTTAAATGACAATAAAATTTCTGATAAATAATACAATATATATAAATAAATAAATAGATATTTTATATAGGTTAAAAATTGATAATAATATTAAAATAAATTTCTTACTTATTTAAAATAAGAGCTGAAAAAATTTCCTCAGTTGCTGAATTGAGTTGTCGGCTGAGTGCCCCGACCTACTATCATGACGTCATATATAGTATCGCTAAGTTGGCGGGAAAAAAATGGTGATTTGCGCGCGCATTATTACACCTGATTAAAATAGAAAAAAAAAATAATAATTAATAAAAAAATGACAGTGATTTTACACATTAATATGTATATACATATAAAGTTGTTGTTTCAGAAGGTTTCATTGTCGTCATATTCCATTATCGATAAACACTTGATAAGGTTTTTTTTTTTTTTTTTTTTTTTTTTTCAATTTAAATGTATTTGTCAACCTTATTATAAACCCTCAATATAAATCAATAAATTGCTCAATCATTTATCACCTCTACTACTCCAATTTGTCAAGGGTCAAATATTTATTCTAATTGTTTAATAAAAAAAAAATAAAATGAATGAATGTTTTATTTATTTTTTCATTAATTTTATTTTACCATTTTTTGTTTATTAATAAATTTTATCTTTGTTTTTTAGCATTTCTTAATATCGCTTATTTAATTATTTATTTTTTTTTTTTATTTTTTTTTAATAATTCAACGTTTGCAAGTAAATGTTTATTTAGAATTAAAAATAATACTTTTATCAGTCAAACAAAGATCATTGTATTGATTATCACGTGAAAGAGGCTCGTTCTTTTTTTTAATTTACACATTTTTTACACGTGTCTAATTTACTGAACACGTGCATTGATATAATGGAATGACTATATGATGAATTGTTTGAATATGCTATCATACGATGTATTGTTAATGCTTCAATTGAAGCACATTTTTAATTTTTTATTACATATTTATAACTATATAAGTATATAAAAACACATGTACTTTTATAATTTATTCATTTTTATTTTTTCAATGACAAATAAATATGTATAATCAGCAATAAATACTTTTTTTTTTTTTTCTTTCCAATAATTGTGTTTTATTTAAATTTAAATTGTAGCTTATTTTCGCGGTTGTCAGCCATTTTTATTTTTATTTTAAAATTTTTTTTTTTCTTCAAGTTGGCTAACCTGAAAACTTGTTTTTTTTTTTTTAATATAAATGATAAAAACAGCCGGCACAATAAATTGGATATATATTGTTTATTTGTCAAATAGTGTTAAAATTAAAAATAAATAAATAAAAAAATGACAGAAAGTAAATCATTGTATAAAAATATATTTCTTTTAAATCAACTGGTTCCACCAAGTAATGATTTTAAAAAATGTTTTAAAGAGGTAAATAAAAATTAACAAGTTGGTTTTTTTTTTTTTTTTTTTTTTTTTATAAAACATAAAAAAATAAATAATTTCTATTTGTCTGGTTGTACGATCAACTTGAAATGTTCATAAAATCGATTCTATTATTATTATTATTTAAAAAATAGTACTCATTTTTACAGAGCTAAAAATAAAACCAAAAAAATATTTCATTTTATTTATCAAAAAATATTATTTCAAAAGAAAGAATAATTTTTTTCTTACTCCTGATAAATTTAAAGATTATAAAATTTTATGGACTCACTTAATGAGTATACGATAAAAATTTATACAGATAAAAGAAATTTATGAGATAAGAATGCTTTGCTTGTCTTTGTATTTTAAATATTTTAAAATTTTAAATATTTTAAATTTTTAAATATTTTAAATAAATTTAATAAACAAATTATATGTAGAAAATAAGACTAACGAAAATAATTACGTATACATGGATAAAATAATTTATAATTTACAATTAATATTGATTTTATATTTAATTAATTCATAAAAATGCAAAAGAAAAATCGCAGCCGGTAGGATTCGAACCTACGCTCCCAGAGGGAATCTGATTTCGAGTCAGACGCCTTAACCACTCGGCCACGACTGCAATATCTTTGTTGTGAAGAATCAATGTGTTTATGTTTTTCAATAAAATTCATAGACTAATAAATATCTAAACTATCTATTTGTCTATTTAATAAATTAATTTAAACAAATTTATTTTATGACAACAAAAGTAAAAATAATTAAGTTTTTTTTTAAGTATTTAACATAATTATAAAATGCCATTCAATAAATAATTATTTTAATAAATTTTTATTAACCAAAATATAAATTTAAAGACAACAAAAAAATTAGTATTTAATTTTTTTATATATCAATTTAACTTGACATTTAAATCTCGTAATTTTTTTTATAAATTTAAAGTTATTAAAAAAAACATACGAGTGGATTTATTGTCTCATTAAAATGATTAGCTTTAATGGCTCCTCAATAACAAATTAATAACAAGTAAATTATTTTATATGTAAAAATAATTGAAAGAAGGATGATTTATTGATTGTTAAATATATCATTAAATATATTTTTTTATTTAAATAAAACTACAAAAAAAATTATTATTTTATTTTTAGTCTTTTATACAAATAAAATTCAATTTGCATCAACTAAATTCATTTAAAAAAAATTAAATTAATCAATTAAAATAAATTATTTTTTACCTAAATTGTCAATGAGATATTTTCAGTAATATATAGTTAATTTTTTTTTTATATATTTTCAGAGTCTTTTTTGGTTTTCAATCAACGAGAATAATAATTATTATTAATTAAAGTAATTCAATTTTATTTAATAATAAATATTATTATAATAAACAAAATACCAAAGAAAAAAATATTTTTTAAATTATTTTATTATTTTTCATAAAAATAAAATTAATACATATAAAAATATTTTTATCATGTTACTTTATTATTTTTAAAAAAAAAAAATATATACCTATGTACTAAATACATGTGTTTCATATCCAACAGAATTTTATTTTGTTAATTAGTTACGTAGTATAAAGTTATTAAGCAATATCAAATATGAATACATGAAAATTTTTTTATCCCGATTCAACAAAAATATAATTTTATATCCCTCGAATTTATATTTTTTTCTAATTATTCATATTCCATTTCAGTAGAATATTTTACATTGATTTGTAAAATAAAATTAATCAACGAAGCGAATTTTTTCATATTAATTTTTTTTATATTAAAATCATGCTCAGATGAATATAATAACGTTGAAAATTTTTTGATTTAATTGTCTAAAAAATTCAAATAAACAAGGTAAAAAAAAAAAATTTACATTGAAAATTATTAATTTCCCAAACAACTAATAACTAAAATAAATTATCTATTTTTTATTTTTACCATCAAAACTTAAAAATTTACCATTTTATATTAAAAAATTATTTATAAAATGAATAAGTTAAATTTTTTTTGTATTCATAATAAATTATAAAGTTTTTTAATATACTTGAGTAATATAAAAGACAAAATTTCATAAAAAAAATTTAAAAATACATACTGTATTTCTCAAAATAAAAAAAGAACAAATTTTTATTATTAACTTGGTATATATAACAATAAAAATGATACAATAGAATTTACTTATTTATATTTATTTATTTTATCTCAATTGATTATTTATAATAATTTTGCAATCAAATTATCAAACATTTGGTAAATCATATTTTACAATGTTTTCGATGAATAAAGAATTTAAAAACAAATACATGATATATTCATAAAATATTGATAGATAAGATGAGTATATTTTCCATTCTGCCAGAGGCCAAACAGATAAGACAATATTTAAAAAAAAATAACTCTCTATTATTAATAAATATGAGTGAAAAATCTTTGCCTCAGTTGTACACTGATAATAAAATTGTTTTTTAAAAAATTACGATTATTTATATGATATTTTTAATTTGATAACGATTAAAAATACCATCTTTTTTTTTTTTATTACAATGCCGAATATTAATATGATACGATGTCATTTGTCCATGACAATGTTTATTCAGCTTGTTGGCTATTTAATATCTGTTATTAAATTTTTAAAACTTTTTATTTAAATAATAATATTTAAAAATTAAATTATATAAATTAATTATAAATAAATATGTATTTATTTATAGATATAAATTTTATTTAATTGTATTAAAAAATTAATAAAATTTTTTTTTATTTTTTTATCTTTTTTATTTTTGCAATAAAATTTAGTTGTTTTATTTATTTTTTAAATGATTTTTTTTATGAGTATATACTTTTATAACATATTGAAAAAAAAATAATAAATGATACGTGGTTTTTTCCGTAAAATAATCTTAAGTAGACAACGTCTGTTAATATCCGTGTCAATAAAATATTGAGAAAAAAAAAAATTCCATTGTGTAATTTAATTTAAAGAGAATATAATATTGTTAAAGATTATATATAGGAAAAATAATACACGTGCAGTTTAATGATATACGCATAAATTTACACGTGACAATTATTGTTTTTTTATTAAATTTTTTATCAATGACACATTGCGTATTTTATTATCATCTATTCCGGTTAAATTAATGAAATAAAATTATAGGTCAATGAACGATAATTAAAATGATGAAATAAATTTATATTAATAATTTAAATTTTTGTACAAATTTTTTTTAAATTTAAATAACGAATTTCTATATTTAGTAAAAAAATAGTATTAAATTCATCGAGTTGAACATTTCACAAATTAATATTCATGAAACAATTTTTTCATTCAAAAATAAGAAATTAAAAATTTAAATTAAATATCTTTTAAATATTTCTGTATATAGATAGACAATTTGATATAAAAATATTGTGATGCAATAAATTCAATGAGTTTATTTTATAAAATTAAAATTGTTTATAATCATGAATATGACATGAAGCAATTTAAAAAATTTTTTAAAAAGCTGAACAAGTGGATGCTTCAATGAAATGATAACAAAAATCTAGAAAACTCTAATACAATGAAACATTAGATATAAAAAATCCTCAAAAGCCTTCAATTGTAAGGTCACAAAATAAAAAAAATATAATAAAAAAAAACCAATCAAATGTGAAGTAATCTTTGTGTTATATATTTTATTAAATATTCCATTTTATCAGAATAATTCTCGGATAAATTGTACTATATAAACATTATGCTGGAAATGTCTGATTGACTGCTCAATTGAATGGAATATAATTTTTTTGCTTCGATCAATTTCTAGAAAATTTGATCAAGTAGAATGAATAAAATAAATCAGAAACAGAATACTTTGAATCGCTAAAAAAAATATCACTTAATTTAGTAATAAAATATTTCATTTAATCATTTGGCATTGTAACAATTTCTTGATAATAAGAGATAAATTTTTTTTTTTCTCATAAGTTTAATAAGAGTCAAACTATCAAAGAGACTTGCATTATCTTTTCAGCAAAAAGAAAAATAATTTATATCAATAATAATTGTGTCAATAGAAAAATGTTGTTATAAGAATACTGCTGATCGGCAATAATCTAATCATTGATTTGTTTTTTAATTAAACTATGTATTTAGACTATTTAGATTAACAAAAAAAGTAATCAAAAAAAAAAAAAGCGCAGTCGGTAGGATTCGAACCTACGCTCCCAGAGGGAATCTGATTTCTAGTCAGACGCCTTAACCACTCGGCCACGACTGCTGATGAATAATTTGTCGTTATTGTAGAATACTACTGATCGGTTGTAGTAAATATATCAGCAATCAGTAAATCGACTTAGTCATGAAGCTGCAGATATCTTTATTGACTCAAACAAGCAAATTAGTACAAGATGGATTACTGTGAATAGTAAAAAAAAAAAACTAATAATTACTAATTGATATAAAATGGATATAAGCATCTTGTATAATACTAATTAACAAAATTAATAACAAAAAAAATTAAACCGCAGTCGGTAGGACTCGAACCTACGCTCCCAGAGGGAATCTGATTTCTAGTCAGACGCCTTAACCACTCGGCCACGACTGCTGATGATTGCCAATCATTAAAAGACAGTTATCAGTTGAATTTTAATTTTTATAACAGAAATTTTTTATTAATATTTAAAAATATATCGAATATATATTCCAATTAACAAAAATAAAAACTTTTAATTCTCTTTAAAATAATCGAAATAATTTAAAATATATTCACTACAACTTCTTATTGCCAATGCTAAAAACAAAATTAAATAAATATTTATTCATTTTATTGAAATTTACCTTCAATTAGTGATAATAAATTAAATTGAAAAAACAAATTAATTATAAATTTTATTTTACTTATCAGGCGGATCTATATACTTTTAGTCTTAGATAAAAAAATAATTATATTCTGTTTTTAATAGGCTGTTGCTTACGTAGAATTTAAATTTTTAAATTTTTAAATATCAAAAAAACAATATGTAAATTATAGTTTTGTAATTATAAATTAAAAATTTAGTAATTCATTTAAATCTGATTTATTTCAATATATTACAATGACTTATTGTTGTTAATTTTGTGTTTTTTTTTTTCTATTTACCTGCAAGGAATGCATTCGTGTTCTAAAATTATTTTATATTTATTATATTCAAATAGCTAGACCATCTAAATAAAAATATAAAAAAAAAAAAAAAAAACTTGTCTTAGGACCGGTTTTTCTTCTAATAGTTATAATATGTTATGCCGTGTTTTGCGTATTTAAAAATAAAAAATCTAATAATCAAGGGTCAGTTTTAAAAGAGAAGTCAAATAAGCATTACCTACGTCAACTAGAAATTTTTTTTCTAATATACATTAAGTAAGTATCAATCGATTTTAATTAAACAAAATATATAAAAAAAATATATTTAAATTTTTTTATAGAAATATATTTCTAAATAAAATATTTTGTTTCTACCAAAAAAATTATATATTGATGATTGATTATAATGCACTAAATAGATTTTAATTTTGTTTAATTATTTGTTATTAATTTATTACAGAATAATTACCATGTTGATGCGAGCTGTAATTTTTATTGTCTTGATTGACATAATATTTGGAAAAGCAATTAATCCATCTTCCTTACCAACTCAAATTGAATCAACAAAATATGTCATTGAAAAAAAATCACCATTCATGTTAAAGAACTTGACAGAAAATAATCCAATAAGATCAGAAAAAAAAAACCCAAATGAGAGTAATAATCCTTTTAAATGGATTGCAGATGGTTTTGCATCGATTGGTGAAGCTATTTCACGTTCAAATTTTTTATTAAAATCATTTGCTCAACCTATGGTTTTATCTAGACCACCTGTTAAAAAATGAATGATATTTGTTATTATATTTAAGTTATATACATGAAGTTACAATTTATTTTAAGAATGATCAATAAACAATTATTTAATAATTGTTTTTTTTTTAAGACATAAATTTTTACTATTAAATTATAAGAGAATCATTCATGACATGTTATTAATTTTCTTAATTTCACAAATATATTAATCATTTATTTTAAGTACAATGTAAATGAAAAATTGTTGATAGTTTTATAACGTTGGGTTTATAAATAAAAGTAATAAATCATCCTTAGACTAATATTGAAATTAAATTTTCAATAATATTCTTAAAATTTTCAGCAAAAGAAATGTGCGATGGCCGGGAATCGAACCCGGATCAACTGCTTGGAAGGCAACTATGCTGACCATTACACCACCATCGCACTCGTTATGACTCACTAGTTCGTTTTACTTTTTATGCAGCAATCATTTACTATCAATGAAAATTGAGTTGTGATTGTACTGTTTTTCTGTTTTTTAACAAAATATTTATCTATTGAACTTAATTTACTTTTTAATATTTGTTTCAATGCTTTTTCTATGTTTCAAAAGGTTCTGATACTTGATAAATGTAATTCAGCTTTAATCAAAAGTACTTAATAGTACTAAGAAGTAAGTAATAAGAAAAAATACTTTTCATAATTGTTCATCTATGTCAAAAAAAATTTTAATAAATTTTTATTATTATGTAATATGTTATGTCCATAATCTGCATTAATTGATTCTTCTTTAACTTTACACAAATTATTTGTATATATAAAACGATTTTTAACTTCAATCCAGGTATTTTGACAGCAAAAAATTTATAATAACTATAGATCAAATATCAATATATAATAAAACATTAGTCTTTTGTTTTATAATTTTAAAGATGTAAATTTTATTGATTAATTTAAATGAATAAAAAGAATAATTTTCTATTTGTAATTGAATATTTTTTTTATTAGTGTAAAAGTTGGTGTTACCAGCTACATTATTTACAGTATTTTTATTATTTTAAAAAATAAATGAATGTTTGTTCTCAATTCAGCGAGCATCAAAGACAACAACTGAAAACAAAAAGTAAAAAAAAAAACAAATGTTAATGAAACCAATAATCAAATCAATATGATTATCATCATATTAATCAATAAATAATAAAAATAAATAAATAACATACGTCGTTTTGTTCTTTTTTTGTACATGATCCTGTAGCCACAATCTCTGCAACGAATTGCATCCTTTGGTCGTATGTCATTTTCATGACGACACTCTATCAATAAACATAAAAAAAAATTTTATAAATTAAAAATATATAAACAATAAAATAACACGCTGGTATTTGTATATCATGTACAAAAGGTTATGGTTAAAATTAATCAAAAATATATAAAAATTGTAATTAAAACTTACCTCCACAGGTGTAGGTGATAACGTCTCTTGGAACAGATTCTGTTTTGCTAGCAGTATCCATTTTTAACAAACTTTTTAAACAATAAATATGTTGATATTATGAAAAATTGTTAAACAAAATTATTAATAATAATATAAAACGTTTCTACTTTTTGGTCTCTCTAGTCTCTCTCAATCTCTCTCTCAACTTGCCGGAATAATGCCAGGATGATTTAGTCATTGATCAGACAAACTAGAAAAGTAAGTGTTTCCTTCTTTTGTTAGATACAAAAATGACCATGGTGTGGCGCTAAATGGCTTAGCCAAAAAATAAAACATTTTTAATAACCAAACATTATAATTCAATAATATATTTGCTATATTTAATAAATTTATATGTTTATAAATAATTCAATTATCGAAAAATACAAAAACTCTATACATTTATAAAGGTTTTTAATAATAAATAAAATTTTTTTTATTTATTAAGGCTTTTTTACACCGCCAAATTATATATTACTTTTTTTTTCAATCACAAGATGGCACCAGCTACTATATTTTATCTCGACTTTTTATAATTTTTTTTTTTTTTTTTTCTTTTAAATATGAACAAATTGAAAGAATTAATTTATAAAGCTTTGAGGGTTTGTTATTTTTTATATATACAAATAAAAAAAAATTCATTTATTTTTATAAATTTTAACAACTAATCACTTTGATGTGATATTTTTATATTTATATCTGTTGAAAATGCATTGACATTTGCTCCATTTTCTATTTCCGTGTGTGGCAAACCACTTAACGAATTGGATCAATAACTTGATTCCTCAAGGATTTTATTTCGTCATCATGTATATATATGTCAACCAGTCATATAGTTCTACCTCACAATGTTTTATCTAAAAATAAAATAATAATAAAAAATTATGAAAACATTGAAGAAATAAAAAAAAAAATATAATAACTTATTTCCAATATATAATTAATAACATTTTAGTGTTTAAATAAATAAGACAAATTATCAACAGATAATAGATATACATTTTGATGTAAAATAAATTAAATAATAATAATAAAAAAAAAAAAAAACAAGTAAATCAAAATATTTATTGTGTATAAATAATAATTAAATAGAAAAAAATATTTTTTTTTCGTTGGTTTTTAAGTACCAATGACGGACGAGGATTTATTTTCTAACATGAAAAGACAAAATGTTAGAACTTTGTCATTGGTTGTTTGTACATTTACTTATTTGCTCATCGGTGCAGCAGTTTTTGACGTTAATTATCGTTTCAATAATTTATACTATCTATGATTTTTTAATCAATAAAAAATTATAATAATATCTTTAATTTTTAACAGGTTTTAGAATCAGACACTGAGAGAAAACGTTGGGAATTTTTATCAGGTTAAAAAATTTATTTATTATTATGCAATTAATTATGAGATTAAATAAAATTATAAAATAATAGTATATAAATTTGATATTTTTTATTTTTAGAAGTAAGAAGAAATATGATAAGAAAATATAATATTTCACAAGAAGATTATAGAATGGTAGAAATTGTTATTATTGAAAATAAACCACACAAGGCTGGACCACAATGGAAATTTGCTGGTGCATTTTATTTTGCTACTGTTGTACTTGCAATGATAGGTAAAAATATAACAATTGATATTTAAATTAAATAATATTTATTTATTTAAAATATATCTATACATATATACCTATATATAAATATTTATAAAGGATATGGTCATTCAACACCAGTAACACCATGGGGAAAAGCATTTTGTATGCTTTATGCAATGGTTGGTATACCACTTGGTCTTGTTATGTTTCAAAGTATTGGTGAAAGATTAAATAAAGTTGCATCAGTTGTTATAAGAAGAGCTAAAAAATATATGAGATGTCGTAAAACTGAAGCAACTGAAATGAATCTTATGCTTGCAACTGGTTTATTATCAAGTATTATAATAACAACTGGTGCTGCTGTATTTTCACGTTATGAAGGATGGAGTTATTTTGATAGTTTTTATTATTGTTTTGTCACATTGACAACTATTGGATTTGGAGATTATGTGGCCTTACAAGTAAGTATATATTTATTTATTAAAATAAATAATAATAAATTATTATTTTAATAATAATATTATTATAAATATTTAATTTTAGAATGATCAAGCATTGTCAACAAAACCTGGTTATGTTGCATTGAGTCTTGTATTTATTCTTTTTGGTCTTGCTGTTGTTGCTGCAAGTATAAATTTACTTGTATTACGTTTTATGACAATGTAAGTAAATTATAATAATCATTATCAATTTAAAATTAAATATATATTTTAATGAATATATAATTTTTTTTTAATCAGGAATGCTGCAGATGTTAGACGTGAAGACAACGAACTTCAATCATCATCACATCATGTATTGACACTTGATGGTGAAGTATTAGCTGTTAATGGAAAATTACTTGCTGGTCATGTACCAATGATACATGAATCAGATGATTATGTTAGTGTATGTTCTTGTACATGTCTTGGTACAACAAATACTGAATTATTTGATTCATCTGGTTATCAAGGATACAGACCATCATCAAGCATCACAAGTGTACGTATTAAACGTGCATCTGTTTGATGTAAGGATTTACGTCGAAGTAGTGAAATTCATCGACTTTCATGTGTTGATAACAGGGAAATTCTTGGCATTTCTAGATAAAAAAAAAATATAAAAATTGTCAAATGTACCTTGCCAATGAATTTTCCTAATTTTCATACGCTTATCCACGTATACTAAAAAAAGAAAAAAAGAAAAAAAATAAGTGAAAGAAACAATTTGCCAAAGTGATTGAATCATTTTAAGACTGATATATCTTCTCCCTATAAATAAATGTATTTTTGTATTGAGAATAAAAAAAATTATAATAATAATTTATCATTATGATAATGTATTGATGAATTATATACAAATTATGATAATATTTATCGATTGATATATTTGTTTGTGTCTAAAGTACAACGAAATTGACCGATAAATAATATAAAAATTTTTAATAAAATTTGAATGATAAATATTCACAATTTTAGTCCATAAATAAATAAATAAAATAGCAACAATATATATTTTAACATGCAAATTGTAAATAATATTGCTCAGTATATATAAATACACAAATAAATATTATATGTTTTGCTTAAACTAAAAAAAATATGTATTAATAATTAAATAAAGAAAAAAATATATATCTATACATACATCAATAATAATTTAACAATTTTTTTTTTTTAGATAAAATTTAATTAGTTGGATATCTTTTGTGTTTTTCATCAATCATATTTGTTCTATCAATTCTTTCACTAGCAATACGTTCAATTAATTGAAATAACTCTGGATGAGGTGCAATACATTTACGAAAATTACGTCTATTTAATCTATAAACTTCACAAACTTCAATTGCAACAACACTTGCAACTCTACGTTTATCTTGTACAAGTAATGCAATTTCACCAAAATATGCACCATCTTCTAAATGACAAATCTATAATTAAAATTAATTAATAATATTATTTAATACGATTTTAATATTATAGTTTAATAATAATAAAAAATTAAACCTCTTTTCCAGTTGGTGTTAAAACAGCAACAGTACCACTACTTATGAAAAACATACAATCACCAATTGTACCAGCTTTTATAATAGTATCATGTGGTAAATAAAGTTCAAATTTTAAAGCCAATACAATTGATGTTATTGTTTCAGGTGATAAAATTCTAAATTCTACAACATTTTCAACAAGACGACGACAAGAATATAGTACAATTTCTTCTCTCAAACGAGCTACAAATTTTAAAATGATATATTATTAATTTTTTAATTTACAATTTTATAAATTACCTGATAATATTGATAATATTTTTTTTTCTCTAAAATAACTATTTCTAAAACGATAGAAATAATATGCTTTTAAACGTTGGTTTATATGAGGTGTTAATTGTTTTTGTCTTGCATAAGCTGATAATTGATTCATCATTTCATCAAATTTAGCTTCAGCTGATTTGTTTTCTTTTTTTATTTGAATAAATAATACTGTAATTATTTTTAATATTATTATACAAATTTTATTTATTTAATAATAATATATATTTATATAATGAATTTAATTAAAATTATATTACTGATAATGTAGCCCTCAAACATTCTACCAAGTATCATAAGAAAAGTTGAAATAATAGTGTGTCCAGTTGATTCTGGTTGTATTCCACCAAAACCACTTGCAACTAAATTTTGAAGTACAATAAATAATGCATGTTGAAAACGATTTCCAACACTTTTTTTTTCAACTTTTGTTAGCCAACATGAACAATCATGAATATTTATTTGATAAATATATGTCATCATAACTGGTGTAAGATAACAAAAACAAGTAAACCAAAATATAATATAAAATGATAAAAGCATTGTGTTAATAATACGATATTTAAAATATTTAACTTCCAAAAACTGAAATTGAATAAAATTATTAAATTATGATAATAAAATAAACACATTATACGTAAAATCAATTGAATATTCATACAGAAAAAAATTGCTTTGTGTATGCATTAAAAGTTGGATATCTTATGATTTTAAAAATTGGAATGAGATTTATCACAGCTATGAATAACGAAGAATTTGATCCTGGTATTGTTCTCCATTGATATGTCCAATGATCATATGGCAATGACGTTAAAATATCTATTACTAAATACCCTTTCCAATATTTCCTATTGAGAATTTGTTAACAAAGTATGAATTGATATAAAAGAAAATTAGTTTAAAAAATACTAAATAAACTAACTGAAATATAACATTCTGATCAAAAGTAATAGTTTTTTTAGATTTATCATAAACACCAGTTATTACATTTAATATAATATCGATGTAATAAAATTTGTATATAATTGGACTTATTTCATCGAGTTTTACATCATCATAATTAAATACAATGAAGCTAGTCATAAAAGGAATAACCATAAATGATATAGCATAAACAAAGGTCATAATTATTTCCCAAATGAATCTAAATTTAATCAAATAATGATTAGCATTAAAATTTTATCATGATTAACATATTTTTTTATTTTTATAACGAACCTTATTAAACTGAAAGGATGAACAATCAACCAATTCTTATGTTTTCGTTGTCTTGATCGTTCTCTTCTTATTGCTGCTAAACTACCAATGAATTCGTCACAATTTGGATGAATCGAGTTTGCTAAACTCCATGACTTCCAATTTTTTTCGAAATTTAAGATTGTCTCGGAATCTGTAGTTTCTGGTATCCAAAAGATATCACTTGATGATGTCATTATTTCAAATGACAAAGAATAGTTATATTTTCTATCAAAAAAAATACAAGTAACCGCATTTTATTCGTAATATGATTTGATCGAAATTTTTCGGCATTTGTTTATTGATTAAAAATAATGTTTCTCTCTCACACTAACGAGTTGCTACGTGGTTTTGTACGTGGTTGTGTATGGCTATTACATTTGAGTTTTTTGAGAAAGTCGAAACAATTAAATTTTAATATATTTTGAATTTTAAATGCACCAGGTCATTTTTTTTAAAGAGTACTGAACCTAAAAAAGAAACGAGAAACTGCATCGAATACCTCTTGTCAAGTTCTATAATCCTGTTAAAACTCGACATTTTTACGAATTTTTTTAAATGAACCAGGTCATTTTTTTTTAAAAGTCCTGATCTTAAAAAAAAACGGCATCGAATACCTCTTGTGAAGTTCTATAACCCTGATCAAACTCGATGATTTTCCGGTTTTTTTTAAATGCACCAGGTTAATTATTTTGAAAAGTCCTGATCCTAGAAAAAAACGGGAAACTGCATCGAATGGCTCTTGTCGAGTTCTATAACCCTGTTAAAACTCGATATTTTTACGATTTTTTTTAAATGCACCAGGTCATTTTATTCAAAAAGTCCTGATCCTAGAAAAGAAACGGTAAACGACATCGAATACCTCTTGTCGAGTTCTATAACCCTGTTAAAACCTCATATTTTTCCGATTTTTTTGAAATGCACCAGGTCTTTTTTTTCAAAAAGTCCTGATCCTAGAAAAAATACGGGAAACTGCATCGAATACCTCTTGTCGAGTTCTATAACCCTGTTAAAACCTCATATTTTTCCGATTTTTTTTAAATGCACCAGGTCATTTTTCAAAAAGTCCTGGACCTAGAAAAAAATCGAAAAATATGAGGTTTTAACAGGGTTATAGAACTCGACAAGAGGTATTCGATGCAGTTTCCCGTTTTTTTCTAGGTCCAGGACTTTTTGAATAAAATGACCTGGTGCATTTAAAAAAAATCGGAAAAATATCGAGTTTTAACAGGGTTATAGAACTCGACAAGAGGTATTCGATGCAGTTTCCCGTTTTTTTCTAGGATCAGGACTTTTTGAAAAAAATGACCTGGTGCATTTAAAAAAAATCGGAAAAATATCGAGTTTTAACAGGGTTATAGAACTCGACAAGAGGTATTCGATGCAGTTTCCCGTTTTTTTCTAGGTCCAGGACTTTTTGAAAAAAATGACCTGGTGCATTTAAAAAAAATCGGAAAAATATCGAGTTTTAACAGGGTTATAGAACTCGACAAGAGGTATTCGATGCAGTTTCCCGTTTTTTTCTAGGTCCAGGACTTTTTGAAAAAAATGACCTGGTGCATTTAAAAAAAATCGGAAAAATATCGAGTTTTAACAGGGTTATAGAACTCGACAAGAGGTATTCGATGCAGTTTCCCGTTTTTTTCTAGGATCAGGACTTTTTGAATAAAATGACCTGGTGCATTTAAAAAAAATCGGAAAAATATCGAGTTTTAACAGGGTTATAGAACTCGACAAGAGGTATTCGATGCAGTTTCCCGTTTTTTTCTAGGATCAGGACTTTTTGAAAAAATGACCTGGTGCATTTAAAAAAAATCGGAAAAATATCGAGTTTTAACAGGGTTATAGAACTCGACAAGAGGTATTCGATGCAGTTTCCCGTTTTTTTCTAGGATCAGGACTTTTTGAAAAAAATGACCTGGTGCATTTAAAAAAAATCGGAAAAATATCGAGTTTTAACAGGGTTATAGAACTCGACAAGAGGTATTCGATGCAGTTTCCCGTTTTTTTCTAGGATCAGGACTTTTTGAAAAAAATGACCTGGTGCATTTAAAAAAAATCGGAAAAATATCGAGTTTTAACAGGGTTATAGAACTCGACAAGAGGTATTCGATGCAGTTTCCCGTTTTTTTCTAGGATCAGGACTTTTTGAAAAAAATGACCTGGTGCATTTAAAAAAAATCGGAAAAATATCGAGTTTTAACAGGGTTATAGAACTCGACAAGAGGTATTCGATGCAGTTTCCCGTTTTTTTCTAGGTCCAGGACTTTTTGAAAAAAATGACCTGGTGCATTTAAAAAAAATCGGAAAAATATCGAGTTTTAACAGGGTTATAGAACTCGACAAGAGGTATTCGATGCAGTTTCCCGTTTTTTTCTAGGTCCAGGACTTTTTGAAAAAAATGACCTGGTGCATTTAAAAAAAATCGGAAAAATATCGAGTTTTAACAGGGTTATAGAACTCGACAAGAGGTATTCGATGCAGTTTCCCGTTTTTTTCTAGGTCCAGGACTTTTTGAATAAATTGACCTGGTGCATTTAAAAAAAATCGGAAAAATATCGAGTTTTAACAGGGTTATAGAACTCGACAAGAGGTATTCGATGCAGTTTCCCGTTTTTTTCTAGGTCCAGGACTTTTTGAATAAATTGACCTGGTGCATTTAAAAAAAATCGGAAAAATATCGAGTTTTAACAGGGTTATAGAACTCGACAAGAGGTATTCGATGCAGTTTCCCGTTTTTTTCTAGGATCAGGACTTTTTGAAAAAAATGACCTGGTGCATTTAAAAAAAATCGGAAAAATATCGAGTTTTAACAGGGTTATAGAACTCGACAAGAGGTATTCGATGCAGTTTCCCGTTTTTTTCTAGGTCCAGGACTTTTTGAAAAAATGACCTGGTGCATTTAAAAAAAATCGGAAAAATATCGAGTTTTAACAGGGTTATAGAACTCGACAAGAGGTATTCGATGCAGTTTCCCGTTTTTTTCTAGGATCAGGACTTTTTGAAAAAAATGACCTGGTGCATTTAAAAAAAATCGGAAAAATATCGAGTTTTAACAGGGTTATAGAACTCGACAAGAGGTATTCGATGCAGTTTCCCGTTTTTTTCTAGGTCCAGGACTTTTTGAAAAAAATGACCTGGTGCATTTAAAAAAAATCGGAAAAATATCGAGTTTTAACAGGGTTATAGAACTCGACAAGAGGTATTCGATGCAGTTTCCCGTTTTTTTCTAGGATCAGGACTTTTTGAAAAAAATGACCTGGTGCATTTAAAAAAAATCGGAAAAATATCGAGTTTTAACAGGGTTATAGAACTCGACAAGAGGTATTCGATGCAGTTTCCCGTTTTTTTCTAGGTCCAGGACTTTTTGAAAAAAATGACCTGGTGCATTTAAAAAAAATCGGAAAAATATCGAGTTTTAACAGGGTTATAGAACTCGACAAGAGGTATTCGATGCAGTTTCCCGTTTTTTTCTAGGATCAGGACTTTTTGAAAAAAATGACCTGGTGCATTTAAAAAAAATCGGAAAAATATCGAGTTTTAACAGGGTTATAGAACTCGACAAGAGGTATTCGATGCAGTTTCCCGTTTTTTTCTAGGTCCAGGACTTTTTGAAAAAAATGACCTGGTGCATTTAAAAAAAATCGGAAAAATATCGAGTTTTAACAGGGTTATAGAACTCGACAAGAGGTATTCGATGCAGTTTCCCGTTTTTTTCTAGGTCCAGGACTTTTTGAATAAAATGACCTGGTGCATTTAAAAAAAATCGGAAAAATATCGAGTTTTAACAGGGTTATAGAACTCGACAAGAGGTATTCGATGCAGTTTCCCGTTTTTTTCTAGGATCAGGACTTTTTGAAAAAAATGACCTGGTGCATTTAAAAAAAATCGGAAAAATATCGAGTTTTAACAGGGTTATAGAACTCGACAAGAGGTATTCGATGCAGTTTCCCGTTTTTTTCTAGGTCCAGGACTTTTTGAATAAATTGACCTGGTGCATTTAAAAAAAATCGGAAAAATATCGAGTTTTAACAGGGTTATAGAACTCGACAAGAGGTATTCGATGCAGTTTCCCGTTTTTTTCTAGGATCAGGACTTTTTGAAAAAAATGACCTGGTGCATTTAAAAAAAATCGGAAAAATATCGAGTTTTAACAGGGTTATAGAACTCGACAAGAGGTATTCGATGCAGTTTCCCGTTTTTTTCTAGGTCCAGGACTTTTTGAATAAAATGACCTGGTGCATTTAAAAAAAATCGGAAAAATATCGAGTTTTAACAGGGTTATAGAACTCGACAAGAGGTATTCGATGCAGTTTCCCGTTTTTTTCTAGGATCAGGACTTTTTGAAAAAAATGACCTGGTGCATTTAAAAAAAATCGGAAAAATATCGAGTTTTAACAGGGTTATAGAACTCGACAAGAGGTATTCGATGCAGTTTCCCGTTTTTTTCTAGGTCCAGGACTTTTTGAATAAATTGACCTGGTGCATTTAAAAAAAATCGGAAAAATATCGAGTTTTAACAGGGTTATAGAACTCGACAAGAGGTATTCGATGCAGTTTCCCGTTTTTTTCTAGGTCCAGGACTTTTTGAATAAAATGACCTGGTGCATTTAAAAAAAATCGGAAAAATATCGAGTTTTAACAGGGTTATAGAACTCGACAAGAGGTATTCGATGCAGTTTCCCGTTTTTTTCTAGGATCAGGACTTTTTGAAAAAAATGACCTGGTGCATTTAAAAAAAATCGGAAAAAATATCGAGTTTTAACAGGGTTATAGGACTCGACAAGAGGTATTCGATCCAGTTTCCCGTTTTTTTTTAGAATCAGGACTTTTTAAAAAAAATGACCTGGTGCATTTAAAAAAAATCGGAAAACTGGATCGAATACCTCTTGTCAAGTTCTATAACCCTGTTACAACTTTCTCATTTTTTATTAATGTTTAGAACTTTAGAATTTTTTATTGGTACTGTTTTTTTTTTACAATTACAAAATATTCACTTTACGCATTCTTTCGTACGACATACTATTCATTTTTACTAGGAATAAATAGTTTTTACCCATATATATTCTCGTAATTTCTAGTTATTTTATATCGATAAAATATCTTGCATGTCAAGGTCAACAACTTGCAAACACTTGCAATTGGATACATCACTTCATGTTTAAGTCCACGGCACTTTGCCTGACGAACTTATCCAAGACAATCGAAAAGTTATTAAAAACAACTTTATACCACAAAAATGGGTAAAAAAAATAAAAATAAACAAAAAGTCAGTGGTAGTGTAAAAACAGCTATGAAAACAGAAAAGAAATTAAGTGCTAAACAAAAAAAAGAACTGGCCGCACTCGGTGAGGTTAGTATATTTTTCAATCAGTCAGTTTATAACAATTCCATTATTCAATTTATTTATATTAATGTTGTTGTATAGAAACTGCTTCTTCAAAATAACCAACTCTAAAAGTTCTATTATTTATACATGGTCTTATATTTTCAGTAACTTGTATTATTCTTAATTATTTATTTATATTATATTTCATTACAGGAGGATATCGAAAAAATTGTTGCCCAAATTGAGAAAGATGAAGCAAAACGTCTAAAGGTCGTTGAAGCTGTGATAGATCAACCATCCAGAAGATTAAATTTTACTTTATCACCACATCCATTTAAAGATGAAATAATAATGATTGGTGGTGAATTTTTTGATGGACAAAAAACTACAGTTTATGGTGACATGTTTTTTTACAATATAAATAAAAAAACTTGGACTGTTATAAAAGCACCAGGTGCACCACCACCAAGATGTGGACATCAAACATGTACAACATCAAATAATAAAGGTCAAATTTGGGTATTTGGTGGTGAATTTACAAGTCCATCACAATCACAATTTTATCATTACAAAGATTTATGGGTTTATCATATTGTTGATAAAAAATGGGAAAAAATAACAGCATCAGGTGGTCCATCTGCACGTAGTGGACATCGTATGGTATATGGAAAAAAACAATTAATTGTATTTGGTGGTTTTCATGATAATTTAAGAGATTTTAAATATTATAATGATCTTCATATATTTGATATGACAGAATATAAATGGAATAAAGTTGATTTAACTGGTTCAATACCAGCACCAAGATCTGGTTGTATTGTATTTCCAATGAGTGATAATAAAATAATGGTTTATGGTGGATACAGTAAAGAACGTGTTAAAAAAGATGTTGATAAAGGACAAGTACATACAGATATGTTTGTTATTGGTCAAGATAAACATGACAAAACTGGCTTAAAATGGAAATCAACAATGGTTAAACAATGTGGTATTAAATTTCCTCCTCGTTGTAGTTCATCAGGTATATTAATTAATCAAAATTTTGCATATATATTTGGTGGTGTTTGTGATGATGATGATGATAATGATGATGAAGAACTTAATGGAACATTTTACAATGATCTTTTTGCTCTTGATATTGAAAAATATCAATGGAAATCTATTAATTTATCTGGTAAAAAAGATCCTTCAATAAAAAAACGTAGAAGAAAACAAGGTGATGATGATGGTGGTGATGATGATAATGATGAAGAAATTAAAGAAGATATGGAAATTACAAAAACAGAACCTACTGTTGTAACTAGTGATGATGGAATATTTACAGTAACACTTGGTCCAGCAATAAGTAGTTCAACAAATCCAATTGAAGAAAAAAAAAATAATATTTTTACACCATGTCCAAGAATATCTTCTGGTATGGTTGTTAAAAATAATATTTTATATCTTTATGGAGGAATGTATGAAGATGGAGATCGCCAATATACTCTTAATGATTTTTACAGTTTAGGTAATACATATATTACTTAAATAAAATACTTAAAATATTTATACTTTTATTTTAAAAGAATTAAATTTAATAAAATAATTTTATGTTTTTTTAGATATTCATAAACTTGATGAATGGCAGACAATTACATCTGATGATTTGTCATCAATAACTTGGCTTGATTCTGATAATTCTGAATCAGATGACACTGATGATAGTGATGATAGTGATGATGGTGATGATACTGATAATTCTGGTGAAGAGGAGGAGGACATGGAAGTTGATACTGTTTAATATTGTTTTACAATAAATAATTATTTTTTAATATTATATCTTTTTAAATAAATATTAAAATATTTGTCTTTTATATTTTTGATTTTTTTAAATTCATTAATCCTTATAATTAGTTGAAAAATATTAGAACTGAACATAAATACTTGGGTATATATATAATAATAAAAAAAAAAAAAAAAAAATAGGCTCCTTATTTGCCTTCCATAAAAATTTAGGAAGTACCGCTTTTTCTCCTCACCCCGCAAATCATTTTTCTGGTTCTTTTACATCGTTTGCTGTTGCTCTATTCGCATCACATTCGACCGTATGTATAATTTTTTTTATTTATTTTTATTAAAAACTAATAATTATTATTAACAAATATGTTTTTTTTTTACATTGTCATCAATATTAAAAAATTATTCATCATTAAATTGTTTAATTATGAGTGATTTTAATATATTTTTTATAAATAAATATATGAAAAAAAATTTTGTGAATTTGACATGTGTTTTGCTTATCAGCAAATATTATTATATTTTTTGTTTAAATAAATAATTTAAAAAAGTGTTTAATTTATTTATTAGAAATTGAAGACTAGCTTCATGTGAATTAATTAATAATTTTATAATTAACTTTAAAAATAAAAAAAAACATGCATAATCTAGAAGTTTAACCTCAAAATTTGTATTTTTTTTCTCTGTAGTTTGAAACATGGCACCTAAAAGAGGAAAGGCACCAAAAGAAGATGTCCAGCTTCAACTTGGACCCCAAGTACGTGAAGGTGAAGATGTATTTGGTGTTGCCCATATTTTTGCAAGTTTCAATGACACATTTGTCCATGTTACTGATTTAACCGGACGGTTAGTTATAATTATATTATTTTTTTTAGATTTCATTCAATCATAATTTTTAAACATTTTATAATAATAATTATTATTTTATTATTAATTTAGTGAAACAATTGTTCGTGTTACCGGAGGAATGAAAGTCAAGGCTGACCGTGACGAAGCTTCACCATACGCTGCTATGTTGGCTGCTCAGGTAATTATTTAAAAAAATAATTTGATAATTAATTATATTTAAACATAACTAATTTAATTATTTAAATTATAGGATGTTGCTGAAAAATGTAAATCTCTTGGTATCACTGCTCTTCATATTAAATTAAGAGCAACTGGTGGAAATAGAACAAAAACACCAGGACCAGGTGCACAATCAGCACTTCGTGCTCTTGCTCGTTCATCAATGAAAATTGGACGTATTGAAGATGTTACACCAATTCCATCAGATTCAACACGTAGGAAGGGTGGTCGTCGTGGTCGTCGTCTTTAAATTAATAATCTTACGATTATGTGTAATTTTTTTACAATAATAATCCTTTGAAAATAAAAAAAACAAAAAAGAAATAACTAATATCAAAAAGTCTATAAAACTTGTTTTTTTTTTTTTTTTTTAATTAATAGATTATTTATTTATTAATTTTTGATTGATATATATATATAAATGAAATAAAGTATGATGATTAAATTGTGCATTTAAATAAATAAAAATAATTAACTGAGTGAAATTTAAAGCAGTTAATGAAGATCAATATTATTTTATATAAAAAAATAAAATATCTATGCTTGACTGGTTAATTTATCAAGTGTTAAAAATAGTTGAACTTTTAAATCAACTTTTTGTGGTGTTTTATATTCTAATGCAGCAATTGTATTGACATATCCATACTGCATAACAAAACCAACAATAACTGGTTCATTTAAATTGTCTTCTTGTTTATCTGGTGTTATTTTAAGTTTTAAAACTGCTTTATTTCCTTTACGCCAAACAACAAGTTTTGGATCATCATGAAAATTATGAGTATCACCAGAATCATCATACTCAGCTGTATCATCTCTTGGTGGTAATATTAAACAACTTGTTGGTAAATCAATTTTACAATTTGGCTTAATTTTAATATCTTTTGGTTCTTCAATAACTGATATTTGTCTAACAACAGATGGTAATAAATTTGGTGATTCACAACCAAGTTGCATATTTTCACGTTTTAATTCTTCAGTTTGTCCAGTTTCACTTGTTGTTGTTGCTATTGTTGGTGTATCAAATGGTAATAATAATATTTGTGTTTGATGTTGTGTTGGATTACAAAATTTAAGTAATAATTCTGATGTTTTATTACAGTATAATTGTTCAAATGTAACAATTCTAACTTCAGGAACATGATATAATGCTGATAATTGTATTTTAAATTTTATTGATTGTGGTGAAAATTCTGGTTTACTAACATTATGTTCACAAGTACGACAACGTTGTGATCTTTTAACTGGAAATTTTTTATGCTGTGGACGAAGTTCATTAATTTTTTCAGCTTGTATTTCTGGTTGTTGTAAACGTTGTTCTAATGTTGTTATTTTAGTAATATCAATATTTTCAGTAAATATTGATTCAGGTAAATCATCAACTTCATCAGTTGCAATTGATGGTTGTGGACATTCAGTTTGATGCCATTTAGCTTCATTTATAATTGGTAAACCAGCACGTTTTCTTGCCATTGCTGATGTTAAACCAAATTTTTCAAATTGTAAACATGTACGTTTTGGATCAAATTTTTTACGATCTTGTTGTTGACGTTCACATGATGCTAATATTTTATGAAAATCAATAAGTGTTGTTATTCTTTGTGCATTTGGATTTTCTTGTTCTGGCCAACCACCAGTTGCAACAAGTTGATCTGGTATTCCTGCATCTCTTGAACTCCAACGACAAAGTGAACAACATAAATAATATACTTTTTTTGGTGTTGCTTTTATCTCATCAGAATTTGGTGATGGTCTTATTGGTACATGACCAGCACGTATTGTTAAAGTTTGAAAACAACATGGACAATCAAAACAATTGGAGCATCTAAAAATTAATTATCATAATCTAAGTGTTAAATAAACAATCACTAAAAAAACAATACAATAATTATATATTTTTTACTCACTTATTTTTTTTAAGCCTAACTTCAGATGATGGTAAATTTTCCATACAATTTGGACAATAATGAGAATCAACCTGTCAACAATTGAATAAATCAGTTAAACAATCAATTATTAGTATTTTTTTTTCTTTAATTTTGAATAATGTCACCCTTTTAATTATTACCTCATGAGATACACAATAACCACATCTTATTTTAAGACAATGACGACAAAAGTAAACCAAAGAAATTGGTTTTAATGAACCACAACTACAAGCAAGTCGTACATAATCTGGTTGAAATAAGTATGCCATTTTTACTTTTTTATAATTTTTATATTTAATTTATGACAGATGTGTATCAAAATATCTTTCTGTCAGATACTTGTGTGTGTATTTTGTGTATGACTATTAAACGCCATTTTTATCGTCACGTGATGAAATTATTTCCAATAGAAAAAAAAATTGCACAATAATTCTAATGGTTGTTATGTTTATCAATGACCAATCACAACAATCAATTCAAAAATATCTGTTAAGAAATATTTTGATAATAGCTATTCAAATAATTTACAATATTTATCATAAAAATAATAATAATAATAATAATTTTTAAATAATTTTAATGTGTATAAAATTTGAAAACATACTTAAATTAGTAACCGAAATGATTTCATGTATCCGCAGTCGTGGCCGAGTGGTTAAGGCGTCTGACTAGAAATCAGATTCCCTCTGGGAGCGTAGGTTCGAGTCCTACCGACTGCGAAATAATTTTTTTTGCAATTTTTTTTTTTTTTTTTTTGGAAAATTTGAGTTATTAGTAATATTAAGACAATAAATTTTAATATAATAAAACTATGACATTTACAATTCTATTGAAATTTGCTTTTAATTATTTTGATTACATCAGCAATCGAAAAACTTATTATAATAAATATATGAAAAAATTTTACAATCACAATTAAACAAAATATTTTATATTGAATAAATAATCCAAGTTTATAATATATATTTTTTTTTTCATTTTTTTAACTTTCATAATATCATGTTTTATTTATAGAACAAAATTTTTGAGATTTATAAATTAAAAAATCTTTTTATTTGCGCATTATAAACTGTATTTAAAATTAAACATATTATTTTAAAAAATAATTTTAAATAAAATGCCCATGAGACATATAGATATATTCAATCATATTTTTTTTTTTTTCGTTTTTTTTTTTTTTTTTTATAATACAATTATATATTCGTATCTACTCACATCTATTTAAAAAGAGATATAATTTGTCAAAAGATAATTTATAAATTTTATAATTTAGATAATAAAATAAAACAGTGTTTCATTGAATTTATTTAAAATCCAATTATAAATATAATTAAATACCAAGTTGATGATTTAATTTTTCTGGCTGATAAAAAAATAAAAAATATATATTTTAATTACTGTTAAAGTAAAAATACTTTGCCAATTATAATAAAATAAAAAAGAAAATTATAAAGACAATATTATCATGAATTTTTTGACAAGCAAAAAATAATTATATATACCTATATATTTTTTAACAAGCAGCCAATTATTGCTAAATTATTTAAAATATATAAAAAAACATATTCATTTATTTATATTTAAAATTTTTTGTAACAAAAAATAAAAATTTTAGTATTTCATTCTGTCATTCTGATAGTATAACTGGTTGACATTTTATTTTGTAATTATTATTTTTGAAAAAAAAACAAAAAAACAAACATATCCAAGCATACTCGTATAATTAGAGCTCGCGTTTCTACTTAATAATTGCTAGTATATTTTTTATATCATTCAATTCTAAATGATTACTACAGAATACTATTGTAATTATTTCACTCTAGTATTATATTTATTTATTAACTTTTTATTTTTTTTTTTTGACAACCAAGTGTAAAAATAGATTTCATATTATTATTATCATTATTTGTTATATCTTTCACGTAATTTTAACTCGTATTTTATTTGTTTTTCCATTAATCGACTGACATAATCGGACAGTGTTTTATGAAATTTAATAATTAAAAAAATAAAATAAATAGAATGCGAATAAATATTATGAAACAATTAAGGCATACACTAGCTACAATTTTTTGCTTTTTTTTTTTGTAGAAACGCGAGTGTATTTGACCTCATACACATAAATAGAAAACCAAGATATTATTTTTTATTTTTGAATATGAAAATTATCATAATTTAATTTTGATAAATTATAATACTAAAAATATGAAAAAGATTTGGACGAAATTATGTCGATTATATATAAATTAATGTTTTAAAACAAAAAAATTTTTTTTTTACATATTTTAAAACATTTATTTTTATAAATAATATATACGCATTAAAAAATATTTTTTTTTACTCTTTTTCAATCGACAGTTTTTATAAAGAAACTTAAATATATTGAGGGTATATTTTTTTTTTTTTTTATTTTTCTTATTTTTTTCAAAAACTAGCATTCAACTGCAATTATTTTTTTCATCGAGTTAATATATAACACATAAACACCTAATTATTTTACTTAACACATTTTTTCAAATTTCGATTAATTTTAAATATATTATCTAACGAAATATCTAAGTTTATTACAACGACAACATATTAAAATGTTCTTACATATATATATATTTATATTTTTTTTATTTTCAATTTTTTTTTTATTAACTTTATATTTATCTCGTGAGTTTAATAACTAAAATATTTTTTAAAATAATTGTCAAGGATATAAGCAAAAAGTAGAAAATATTTGACAATTTTTAAAATATTATTTTCATCAATATTTGATTATTGTAAAGAAATAAAAAATAATTGAATAATATTCAGATAAAATTTACATTCAGACATTGAGCAATTTATAGTACTAAAAATTCAAAATTGAATTGTTAGTTTAATGTCAAATTATTTATATACTTTTTGCTTTATAATATCCTTTCTATTATTTTTATAATTTTAAAGTAATTTATTTTCTTTTCTATTCGATTATTAGACAAGTTGTTGATTTTAATTTTTTAATTACAGTTTTTTTTAATTTTTTTAAATCAATTTTCATTGAATTTTATTTTTCATTTTTTTTTCCAATTTTTTATCTATGATTTATCTATTATTATTAATCAATAACAATAGACAATGATAAAAATTATTTTTTTGTTTTTTAATTTTTTGTTGATTCATATATACCGAAAATACATATAATTTTTAAAATAATATTTAATCTTCATTCACACCTTTATTGACACAACTTCGTAACAGATGTATCGATCAAAATTTTTTTGGTTTTTATCTTAAAATTAAAAACAAATAATTACCGTTCGCATTATCATTTATTATTTATTTATTTATTTTTTTTTTTTTCAAGGTTTATAGATATATTTTAAATTGTGTAAAAATTGCGAATTAAATCGTCTGGATCTTATAATAATGTCTCTTAATAATGGAATTATTTAACACTGGAGAATAATTTTTTTTAAATATGATTACGAAATTGGGTATAATGCTATGTAGATTTTTTTTATTTAATTATTTCTATAGAATTATTTATTTATCTATTTATTTTTTCGATATAACACTGCCAGTTTGCAGAAAGAATTGTTCACATAGATTTTGACGAGGCACTGTTGAGTGTTTCATACTAAAAAACAATAACAATTTATTTTTTAGTTATTATAATTTACAATATAATGAAATCCGCGGTAATTGAGTATATGAAATTTCCTTGAGTATGCGGTTATTTTATAAAATAAATCATTTTTCTTAATCCTCTTATTTTTTGCTTACACTGTCTGTATTATTTAATTATTAATTATTATTATTTCATTTTTTTTTCTAAGGCGCTAGATGAATTGGATAGGGGTATTGGTGTTTTTGTTTTAGTGTAAAGATGTAGAAAAAAAAAAAATAAAAATACTAAAAAAACAATAATATTTGTGGTGTTTTTTATTTATTTATTTTTTTTTTCAAATTTATTTTTTCATTTCATTTCTTCATAGCCCGATGAGTACGTATGCCAACGTTAAAAATTTTTAAACTCAATGCAAATTAATCATGTGTTTAAAATGTAACGTTATTTATGATGTTATACTTTTTGGATATTTTTATGTCGTGTTTTATTTGATTAAAAAATTATAAGTGAATTTAATGAATACAATAATAAATGAATTTGATGGTAAAAAAATTAATATAAATATTCATGATGAAAAAATGATTAAAGTAACTAATTTTAAGTTTTTTTTTTTTTGTTTCAATACTAGTTTAGGAAAAAAAAATCTAACACAAATTTTAATATAAAATAAGAAAAAAAAAATCATTTAATTTAGTTAAATTTTTAATAATCTAAAATTGTAAAAAAATTTGCTACAAAAAAAAAATTTTTGTAATGAAACAATGATTATCACGTTTTTCTATTGATAATTAATTTTCTTAATTATGATAAAAATAAAAATTATCTAAAATTTATTAATATAATAATAATAATAATAATTGTTAACTAATCTTTATTATTTTTTTTTTTTATTTTTTTTTTTTTTTTTTTTTTTTTTTTTTTTTTTTTTTCATTGACAAGTATGCTAAATTACGTAGACGAGAAAATAATATTTTAGATATCAAAAGAATAATCTAAATAAAACCGTACGTACTTTGATTAAATTATATTTATATTATTTAATTTATTGAAAAGATGAAAAAATAAAAAACAAAAAAACTAAATAAAAAAAAAAATGATTTGTTTTAACAAATAAAAAATGAAAACTTATATTTATCAACATCAACTACATGGTTTTATTATCCTTGAATTATTATCATGAGGATGTGATTGCTCATTAATATCCTGACAAATCATTGGTAATGATGGTTGTAATGTTGCTGGTTGATAACGTTCAATAATATATGGTATTGTTATTTTATTCCAGGAAAAACCATCAACACTTGTTAATCTATGAAAACATATGAAGTTATTATTTTGACTGTAATCTTGATTTTGTTCAATATATTGATATGGATTTTGATGATGATGATGATGGTGATGATGATGATGATGATTATTATAATGTACGAGAACGCTTGGATCATATGATAATTGTGCTTGAGAATGGGAATCAGATGTGAGCCACGTCTCGCCTGGCTCTGCTTTGTGTCATTTGCCATTAACTTGAAGGGCTGTGTTTATTTGTGTCCATAATTCTTTATTACATGCTGGTGAACTAAAATAAGAATAAAAAAAATAAAAAAAAAAGTATTAATAATATTATAAGTATTATTTATTTATAATATTAATAATTACCGTTTCATTGATTGTAGCCATTCTTTAAATTGTGTATGACCTTCTGGTGTTATATGAAATGCAGCTCTAGCAGCACAAACAACACTTGCAAATTCTTCATATTCACCAGATTTAAGATGATATAATTTATGATGAAGACATTGTATATACATTTGTTGACATTTATGTACAAGTGGTGCTAATAATGCTGATCTTAAATGTTGTACAAAAAGTGCTGGATTACTTCTTGATAAATAATTTGCAGCATCAAGTGCAACATCATGAAGTACAAATGGACTTACAACACTATTAACAGTACATATACATAATTGATGAAAACATTGTGTACCAAGACGTTTTGATATTCTTAATAACCATTTAACATCTTCAACATATGGTGGATTTCTAGCATATTTTGCTTGTGGTCTGTCATCATGTACACGTCTTGCTAATGTTTCAAGTGCAAGCATACCAACACGATATGCTGCAACTAATGCACGTAATTGTTGAGGGCTTTGTCTGTGTACTTGTGGTTGTGATCTAACTGTTGACATAATTGATTGTTGTTGTCCTATTGATGGTCCAGGCATACCACCATGTACTGACATATTAACATCAGGTTGTACATTAACAGACATTGCTTGTTGCATTGTAAACATATGATGTGGTGGATGTACATTGACAGTTGTAACAGTTGGTTGTCCAGTATAAAATTGTTGTACATTTTGTGGTTGTGTTATTGGTGGTGGTGGATGTCTTTGATGTTGTTGTGGATGTCCTGGTAATTGTGGCATTGCTGTATGATGATACATTTGTATATGTGTTGGTGGTGGTGGTGGTGGAGGTGGTAATGTAACACGATGTGGTGGTATTGGACCACCAAATGTTGTCATTTGATGATGTGAATGTGGATGTGGATGTGGATGTGGATGTGGATGTACAAAACTATATGGTCCAACTGGATATGGTAAACCAGGTACACCAGGTACAAGTGTTGTTATTGTTTGATGTGGTTGATAAGATTGTGGTGGTTGTGTACTTGTAACAACAACTGGTTGTTGATTTGTCATCATTTGATTTGTATTAATATCAATTGGTACTTGTCCAGAATCAACAATAATTGCACCATTTTGATCTAATTGTAATGTATCATGTGGCATATCATCTTGTTGTTCACCACCTGGTGTATGACGTAAATATAATTCATACCAATATTTTGCAACTTGAAATAATACTTCTGGATAAACACCACCACCTTTAGCTGTATTTTCTACAGTAATACATGCTTTTTCAAGCATAAGACCACTTTGTTCTTTACATTGTAACATTGCACGTTGTATTTCATTTGGATTTAATGCATGTGCATGTGGTAAACATGATAATGCTAATTCAGCAGCAGCACGTACCATATTTGGATCACTACCACGTGATGATTTATCAGCAATACCAGCAGCTTCTGGTGGTGTTAAATGACTTTCCCAACTATCAATTAAAAACCATATTGCTGGTGCTCCCATTTCCATAGCTTGTCCAGTTATCCATGATACATGTGATGAATAAGTACGACTTAACCAATTTGGACTAACACAATTATGTAAACCAAGTGCATATAAACCAATTTGAAATGCACACATATGTAATGCACGATGTGGACCATGATGATTTTGACTTGTTGATGCTTGTGTAAATAATGATGTTGAACTATTACCACCAGCTTTAGCTAATACTGTTTTTGCAAGTTCACACATAAAATGTGCACCAGCTTCTGATGGTTGATTTGGTATTGATGGATATATTTTTTTATTTTTATATCTATAATAAATATAAAGTATATATTAAATTTCATAATTTTAATATATATAAAATGTAAAAATAAATAAATAATATAAAAAATTAATCTTGCCTGCCTGACCTCGTTTCTTTTGTTCTTGTTGATACTGGTGGTTGTGTTGGCTGTGGTTGAACAGTCAATGCACTCATTCCAGTTTCTAATTCAGCACTTGTACTACTATGTGGACGACTACTTGTACCAACAAGACTATCATTACTATTAATATCTTTGCCAGTTAATGGTGATGAACATGTTCTTGCACGTCTAAGTCCTGCCAATTGGCTTGTTGTTGGTGGATTTGAACTGTAATAACTACTAACAATTGGTGATTTTATTAATTGATGAACTTCACGATCTAATAATTTATCCATTATTTTAGCTAATTTTGTTGGTTCATCTTTATAATGTACAAGAAGTGTTATTGCAAGATCACCTCTGTAAATAAAATAAATAATATATTGGTATATTATAACATTATATTATGTATTTGAAAAATAAACAAATAAATAAATAAATAAGTAAATAAATAAATAAATAAATACCTTTGTCTTCGGGTTCCTTCACAAAGTAATGGATGATCAGCTTCACTGACATTTGCTTTAAGACCAAGTGCAGCAACAGCAGCATTAAAACCAAGATTTTCATCATTTTCATTTGTTGATACTGACCAATCGCCTTTTAATCTTGTTGTATTCAATGCATCAAATATTAAACTAGCAAGCATTATTGGTAATAATGCATGTCCTCTAGAACGCAATTGACCATCACGTAATTGTTCAGCTCTTTGTCGTAACATTGATAATTCAGCTGGACCTAATGGTATTCTTTTTAATAAACCAACAAGTTCACTTTCTTGATGTGCTAATTTAACTTCAAGTGGTTTTGTACTTGCTGGTGGTCTTGCCATTTCTAAACCATAAAGACCAGTTCTAAATGCAAGATTATGATGTTCTGGATTTTCAGCAAGTACACTACATAAAAATCCACATTTTGAAAATGTTGCTGATGCAAGACATGTTAATCTATGTGATGCTGGATTAACTGAATGTTTTCTACGTTTACCTTTAACTGGTATTGGTAATATATCAATCATTAAATCTGGTGGATGTGATAATAATTCTTCAGCTAATTTAACACCAAGTATACATGCTTCACGTGTATGTCCATGGGCATACAAACCTTCAGCACGTGCAAATAATATATCCCATGGATCTTTCATTTTTTTAAGATTACCCAATACATTATTAATATGTGAATTTGTAATACCATCTTTATTATTAATATCTTTATTATTATTATTATTATTGTTGTTATTATTATTATTATTTTCATTAGTATTTAAACCAGCTGATGTTGATGATACTGGAGCTGTTGATCCTGATGCTTTTGTATCATAATAATAAAAACTATATTCATCACCAGATGGACTATCACTACTTGATGATGATGTTTCATCTTTTGAAGGATCTTTTGTACCACCATCACTACCACCAACAACATCAACACTTTTAACTTCACGTTTATTATTAATACCACTACATGATGGTGTATTAATATTATTATTATTTGATGATGATGATGATGATGATGATGATGATGATGATGTACTTGGTAATGAATTACCACAATAATTATTATTACTATTATTGTTTATTTTTTCACATTTTTTATTATTTGTTTTTAATTTATTAAAACTATCACTACTATCACTATGAGTATCAGATGATACATTAGAGCATTGTTTATCAGAACCTTGAGCATTCTTTAAACTCACATTACTATTTAATGATGATTCACTACCACCGCCTTCTTGTGAATCAGTATCGCCACAATTATTTACATTATTATTACTTTTATTATTATTATTATTACTGTTATTATTATTATTTAAATAATTACCATGTACAACCGATGGTACAACTGGCAGTGGAAATATATCAGCATCATTTTCACAAAAACCTTCAGAGCTAACACTACTTCTATTACCATTATCATTACCACCACTATTGTTATTTTTATTATTATTATTATTATTATTATTATTACTATTATTAGTATTATTATTAATGCCACTATTATTACTTGTAATATTATTACCACTATTAGTATTATTACGTTCACAAAAATTTGGAAATTCACGTGAATGAAGATTCTTACGATCCATATAACTAAATTCAATAAGACCTTTATTATGTGGACGTCTTGAATGATTATTATGAGGATGATGATGATGTGAATTTGGTGGTTGACAATTTAATACAGCAGCACTTGAATTAACTTGATTAACTTCATTTCTACTATCACCAACATGACGAAAACATGTAAATGGACAATAATACATTGGATTACTTTCAGGTGTATATGTTATACCAGGTAATACATATTCATCCCAATCTAAATAGCATGCTTCAAGTGCTGGTTTAAAACCAGTAAATACATCAATATCTGTTTTTAATGAATCTTTTTGTATGCCACTAGTATGATTACGATTTTGTGTATTATGTGTTACAGTTGTACCACGACTTTTAGTTACTTTATCAATAACTTTCATATGCCAAGCAGTAAATTGTTCATGTAACATATCACGTTCTGATGGTGATAAACCAGGATTAAGTGCTGCTAAACGCCATAATACAACAATTTCATCACATAATGATGAACATGCATGTTGTGATGCTAATGAATTACTATTCATACTATTATGTTTACCACCACTATGACCAGTACCATTTAATAATGCAACTTTAGTATTAAACCACCATACTAAAAATTGTTCACATGCAATACATTCTTCAGTTATTATTTCAAGTAATGGTATTGCATTACGATCAGTACGTTTAAACATTTCACGTACAATTGATAATAAATTCCACATTCCTTCTGGTTCACGTCCACGTAATGGACGTAATAATGATGACCATTCAGTTGCTGCTGGTGGTGCTGTTGTACTTAAATAATTAACATCACTAAATACCATTGGTGCAGGAACACAAAATTTAATTAATATTTTATTAATATTTCCATGTAATGTTTTTTCATCAAGATACCAAGATGTTTGATCATGTGCTGATGCACCAGCTGTTGGATCTGGTGCACCACAATAACTATTTATAGCACTTGGTTGAGCTGATAATAATTCATCTAATAAACGTTGGGCTGTTGGTAATATTTGTTGTGGTAATTCACTAATAAGATATTGGGCAAATTTTTGTAATTGTTCACGATGTAAACGTGATAATGATTCACTAACTGGTGCACGTAAACATACTTGTGTTGGCATATGTATACGATGAAGACATACAGCAACAACATGAGAACACCAATATGCTGTTGATGAACATGTACAATTACATGATATTATACGTCGACGATCAAATGTTACAGCAACATTATATTGTGTTCTTGCACCACTTGCTGATGATAAACCTTGTACATTAACACTTGCACTCAAATGAAAACCAATTTGTAGAGGATCTTTAACACATCTTGAACGAAAAAGATGTTCTCCACGTTGAAACTCATCGGCACTACCATTTGCCAAACAAGAATAGAGTCTAATGTCTTCTTCATTATCAGGAAAACTCCAAAATGCTATGCTCAATTGAAGTTGCTCCGGTACCGGTGGATATACATGTTCAACAAGTTCAAATGGTATGTGGGATGCAACACATTTTGCGGATAATTCGCATAGTGTTGGTACTGGTATTCCATCTGTAACAAAAATATTACATTTATTTCATTTTAAACTTGTTTATATAACATAAATTAAAAAAAGACAATTATTTTTGTTTTTAAATAAATTTATAATTTAGTAACTAAACATTTTATTTATTCATAAATTATATTTTTTGAAAAACCATTTTTTATTGATTCATGAAATATATTATTATGTAAATAATTTTGAAATTTTTTATTTAATAGATTTAAGTTATATTGTTAATGATATTCAACCAAAAAAAAAAAAAAAAAAATTTATCGCCTTGAACTATGTGGCCTCGAACAGGTCTTTTGTTGACTCAAGGCCATAAATTCGCGTTTGCCTAGCTGACTTTAATATTTTTAAAAGTCATTCGACTATCTCAACAAAAAGAGCTTGTTGGAGCTCTCACAAACCAGGTGCACAAGATTTTAAAAAAACTAAAAATAAAAATTAAAAAAAACCAAAGAAAGGCGTGTTTCAACAATTTAAAGAGTCGTTACACCTTGCGTATTCTTTTTATAAATTTTTTTTTCATTATAAGTTAGGTGTTCCATGTCAAATCAAACAGTCAAAATTCTGATCCTTTCATTTATGATTTTTTTATTTTGTCTTCTCGTGACTTCAAGGTTCAAAAAAAAATTTCAAAATAAAATTGAAAGTTTTTTTTTAAATAAAAATTTTATATTTTTTTTATAATAATTGCTCTAAAATAAAATGAATGAATTATTATTATTATTTTTTTAAATAACTACCTAGATACTTTTGAGTAATGAACTATATATTTTTCACTGTTCTATTTTCATTATAATCAGATATATAATCATCTTAATATAAATAATACTTAAAATATAATTAATTTACATAAAATATAAGATTTATTAACTAAAATTATTCACGTTTCAAATATCAGCAATAATTAAATTCAAATATCATTTTAAATCTTTATATAAATTTTATATTAATAAAATATAATATTTCATCTTTGAAATATATATTAAAAAAAAAAAAAAAAAAAAATTTTTAAAAGGTCAACCCTTTGTCAAGTATTTTATTGTTTAGTCTACATGCTTTACAAATTAAAAAAAGGGTTCAAAAGCCATCATAAAATATTTATAATATAAAATAATATCTTACAGGTGAAAAATAAAAATACAATAAACAATAAAATATATATATTGTTTAAAAAATAACACCTGTACCATTAAATTAATTGAAATTAAAAAATAAATATACCTATATTATATTAAAATTTATTTAAAATATTATATTGTTAATTATAATTTTTATATTTATTTAAATAAATGTAAATTAATTTAAATAAATGATTGTACTGACTACTGGGTATAATTTTAATAGAATGTATATATATTCATATTTTTAAGAATTAAATGGCCCTAGAAACTGGTGTTTGTGGGTCGTTTTGTATATCTAATGGTAGACACAGGATCGATACGTGGTTGTCATGGTTACCTTGAAGCTTTTAGTACACGATATTGTATAACTGTATATATATCTAAAAAAAAAGATACATCTCGATGTGATTTTCACATTTTTTCCTTGTGTACACAAAGATTTTTATATATTTTTTCTTGAATATACCCACATTTACAAAATCATCATTTTTAATCGTTAAAATTTATATCTTTTATGATTTTGCTTTTATGTATCTAACAAAATTTTTATTTCATTAATCATTTCATGTGTATATTATTTTATTTATATTGTATATTTTTAAATTTTAAATTTTATCTTTTGTAAAACTACAATCTATACAATTTTACAACAACAAAAAAAATATATATAAATATATATTAATGCTGCTAAAATTCATTTTTTCTATTTAGAAATAACATACAACGACCTTGAACCAACAGCTGAACATTGAAGACCCTTTTACTTGCCCTTTGTCTCATTTCAAATATAAGAAAAAAAAAAAGATAATATATTTAATATTTATTTTTCTAAAAAAAGAATTGAAAAAAAAAAAAAATTAGATTAAAAAAATAAAAATGAAATAATGGATATGACATTATATAAAAGCTAAAGCTAAGAGCCAAATAATTTCATCATGAAATTGGATAAATTAAAGTATCTTATTTCAGTAAAAAATAAAAAATAAATCTAGCTCCAAGTGTAATATAACTTGTGAATCATGTCGTTATATTTTTTGACTTAAAAAAAAATTAATATTAAACTTTAATAATTTTTCATTAAACTCTCGTTTGATATTATGATAGCTATGATTATACATATTTTTTCTATGATGAAGAAGCTGAATGAAAGAAGCTTTTTCCATTTTACAGTTTAAATTATGGAGTCTTATATAAATAATTCGATTTGAATAAATTGACTGTGGAAAATGAATATGTCTGTGTCAGGCACAAACTTTGCTTGCGATAGAAATACGTATGGAATCGAAAATTTCTAACAGAGTTTTATTAATTATTTATATATCATCTCAAACTAGTTCATAATTTATCTCTACAATGATGGATTGTTGTAGCTAACTATTGCAACTCAATTATTAATATATTCAATTATACGATTATAGAAAAAAAGATTGCAAAGAACTGTATGACTGATTGATATTTTTTTCATAGATAATCTTGTAAAAGTAATATTTAAAATGAATTTATCAATTAAATATTTGTTTATAATTTAT
>WSYQ01000859.1:0-47693 GCA_011426435.1 Lysiphlebus fabarum
AAAAAAAACTAACAAATAAACACGTGTATTCTTGAAGCATCTAGCAACAATAAAAAAAAAAAAAAAAGACAAGACAAGACAATACAAAAAAAGAAAAAAATATAAGATCATTTCAACGGTGGCAGACAAATGCTGGTAAAAAGCAAAAAAAAAAAAAAAAAAAAAAAAATTACAATTGAGATAATAAATACGGATAAATTTTTCGCTAGCTCCTCAATCAATAAGGTCATTACAATAATTCAATTGTTAATAATTATTAAATGTATAATAACTATTTTTCTCAAGTAAATAATAATAGTAATAATAATAATTAATTAATTATATATAAAACAATGAGAAAAATAACTATTTAACGATTCTATCTTCTCGATTTTCGTCTAGGCTACTGATTGTGAGGCATAACGGGTATAATTGGTTGAGCACCAGGTGGCGGTTGTGCCAATGTATATTGCATATGTGCATGTGTATGTGGTGGTCCTTGTTGTAATGCAATATTTGGTGGTGCCAACATTGGCATCATCAATGGATATGGACTTTGTGGATGTCCTTGTGGTGGTGGTTGTTGATATGACTGTTGTGGTGTACCTGGTTGACTATATGAACCAGGTGTATGTTGATGATTTTGATTTGCTGGTGATTGTGCTTGACTTGGTTGTTGTTGTTGTTGCTGTTGTTGTTGTTGTTGCTGCTGTTGTTGTTGTTGATGATGATGTGTAACATGATGTGGATTACCATGTGTCATATATTGTATACCAGGATTTTGTTGTCCTTGTGCATCATGATGATGATGATGATGATGATATGGATTTGACATTCCATGTGGTGGTGGTGGTGGTGCTTGTACCATTCTAACCATTTGTTGATAAGCTGGTTGACCTGGATATGGTACCTGGAAAGATGGATGTAGTGGTCCTGGTGCAAGCAATGGTTGACCAGTTGCTGCTGCAACTTGTATTTGTGATGCAATATCTGGTGCACGATGATGCCCCATAATTGGCACTGAAAATAGTTTTTTATTTTTTGTTTTGTTTTTTCAAATATAATTGTATGGGTTTTTTAAAATTTCTTTCGTTTTGTTGGTCAAAAAAAAAATATTTCTTTCTCTCTTTTTTGTTTTTGTTTTTTTTTTTTTTTATAATTATAATTCATTTATTTATTCATTCAAAAAAAAAATATATATATATAAGTATATACCTATAGGTATATTAAATAAAAAGAAAAAAAAAATTAGGTATGTATAATATAAAAATATTATAACGATGGATATCCGGGTGAAGGATAATGTACCATACCTATAAGTTGACTACTTTTTCGGAACCTTGCAGCTGATTGTGATTGAGCCTGTGAAAATGCTGATGGAGGTTGGCTTGTCATAACATATGTTGGTGCCATAACAACTGTTGCTGGCATTGGTGCTCCAGAATATTGGGGTGTTTGAGGTGTAAGTGGTCTACTTGGTGTTGGTGTACTTGGAGAACGCTATAATAATAATAAATATATTATTAATTTTACCAAGCACATATTTATAAATGTATTTTTTTTATTATTTTATTTATAATTAACTTACTGGAGTAAATGATTTTACATTTGGATTAAATTCTTTAGCATTTGGATTGAGTGTTGAATGTTTTAAGGCTAATGCCATTTTACTAAGAGCTGCGTCAGAAACAGCATTTTGTTGTTGTTGTTGTTGTTGTTGCATTGGTGGTGTTGTTTGTCTTTGAGTTTGTTGTGGTGGTGTATTTGCACGAACAGTTATTGATCCAGTTGGTGGTTTATTAATAACAACTGGTTCATTTGGTGTTTGATGTTGTTGCTCATTTACAGGTGTTGAATGATGAGATTGTGATAAAACTTGTGATGAATGAGACTCTTGATGATGTTGTTTTCTTGGAATTGATGATGAATCTTGATTATTTGATTCCAATTTAAATTCTGATGCAAATTGACGTAAATCAGAGTGTTGTTCATCACGAGTTCTTGATGATGGTATTTTTCTATGATCATTTTTTGATGTTATCATATCAGCACGTTGACTATCAAGTGAATTTTGTTGTTGCATTGATGTTACATGTGTTGTGTGAGATGATGCTGATGATGATTGTTGTTGTTGATGTGATGTAACAACAATATTTGATTGTGAAAATGGTGCTGGTGGTGCTTTATCACCTTGATAACCTTGTCGTCCAGGTCGTTCACGTTTATCTATATTTAATTTATTTGTTGATGGTGGTTGTGATTGTTGAGTTGAAAAACCAACTTGTTGTTGTTGCTGTTGCTGTGTTTGCTGCTGCTGCTGCTGTTGTTGTTGTTGTGGTGTTATTACTGGTGATACAGTAGATGGTGGTGGTTGAGTTGTATTTGGTGGTGGTACAAATGGTGGTGGTGTATTGTATTGAGGAACAACACCACTTGGTGATATTGGTACTGTATGAGATACTGGATGTGTAACTACTGGTGAATGATTTTGTGTTGATACAACAGGTATATTACTTGTTTGTGGTGAAATTAAATTTGTTGATGACGTCGATATTGATGATGACGATGTTGATGTTGACAATGGTAATAATGGTGGTGGTGGTGTTGTTTGTTGTTGGTGCTGCTGCTGTTGTTGTTGCTGATTAAAATTATTTTTATTATTGGCAGTAGTAGTAACAGTAGCAGTAGCTGGACTAACTGATGTAGTTGTTGGTGTTGTTGATGGTGGTGGTGGTGTTGATCTTGTTAATTTACCAGTATTAAGATTATTTCTTTTATTTGGTGGTACATATTTTCCTTCATTAATTGGTCTTGATACAGCAGCAAAACGTTCTTCTTCATCACCATTTTCTAAATCAGCACGTGTTTTAAAAGTTGGTTGTGATTCAATTTCACTTGCAATTTCAGCTGCTTTTTGTTCTTGATCTTTAAATTCTTTAGTATCTTTACGTTGTAATTGTAATGTATAACCAACTAATGATGGTTCAAATGTTGATTGTACACCATATATTTGTTCATTTCTTTTAAACATATCTTGTGGATCCCATCCATTAACTGTACCATCTAAATCAAATTCAATACCATTTGTTGATACTGGTGCATCCCATGGTTCTAATTCTTTTTCACCAACAATACCATTAAATTTACTAATTGCTGTATCTGTTTGAAATGTATCTTTTGTTGCATATACAAGATCAACATCAACAGCTTTTAATTCAATAACATCATGTGGTCTAAATATTAATTTTTCAACAATACTGTCAACTGGAATTTTACCAGAATCATCAACACGATGAGCAACCTCTAGTACCATTTCAAATTGACTTGAAAATGTACGAAATATTCCCTCATACAATGAACCATTTTGTGTTCTTATCTATATTAAATTAAATTATGTTTATTTATATAATTAAAAACTTTTCTTTAAACAATTGATTTTATATAATAAATAATAATAACAACTACAATAATAATAATAATAATAATAATCATATATTTACCTGAACTAAATTGCCAATAAGATTTGTAGCTGCATACATGAAATAAGCGTTATTATAAACACCCTCTGGTACTTGGGGTTTATCTTGAGCAGGTCGTGGCCTTGAGGACCTATAAAAAATTAATTAAAACAAAAAAAAAAAAAAGTCAATATTAATATCAATATGACAAGTTTGTTTATATAATATAATAAACATAAAATATACATTATATTATATATTATCAAAATAAAAATAATAACGAACATTGACCTGGTTGGATTTGAACGATTTTTTCTCTTGTTATTCATTCTGGTTGTTGATGATAAATCTTGATCACCAAATCGCGGATATAATTTATCGCCACCAGTACGCTGGGCGCCTTCTCGTTTCCTAGTAGGGACCGGAATTTTGACGATATTTCCGTAAAACACTTTGACAAAATATTTAATAAGCAGTCATACAATTATAAATTATGTATACACATACATACATAAATACATATACTCTCAATAATATAACCACCCTATGCAATTTATATATCTATATACTTTTTTTTTTTTTTTGATTTATTCAACTACTAAAATGAAAAAAAAAAAAAAACAATTAATTAAATTAATTTTTTTTAAATTATTTTTTTTATATTGGTCATTAAACTAATCACAACAACTTTAATTATTATATATCATTTATTCACAAAAATTATTGGAATTTATTTATTTTTTTTTTTTTTGTAAATGAGCAATACACAAACGTAACTCGTATATATTTTCTCTTTTTCTTTTTTTCAGATTATATATATTTCTTTCTCTTTCTTTATAGGTTATCCTGATGACGCGCTTTTAGCACTCTCTGTGCATTTTTTTTTTTTTTTTTCAGCAAAGACAGAGAAAGAGAAAATGGAGACGTTCAAAAATATAAAGCCCCACATAACATTCATAAATAAAAAAGAAAAAATTTTTTTTATAAAAAAAACAATCTATATATACAAATGCATTGATAAAAATAACAACAAATTGTTATTAAAAATTATAAAAATTATATAATAATAATTATTATTTATAAAACATCAAAATATATTGTTTTTAATTTTTTAAATAATCACAACTGTTTTAAAATTAAAGAAAATAATTTTATATAAAATTTGATCTTTAATAAAATATTAATAATTAAAAAACAAATGATAAATAAAAAAAAATTAAATAAAACAATGAAAATAGAACAAATAGTTTTTTTTTTAATAAAATATTAAAAAAATATTTTTAAATGAATGACGTAACACGATTTCATTTTAAAAAGTAGAATAATTTTATTTGTTGTTATTTTTATTGTTATTATTATAAATGAATAAATGTATATATATATTGTCAAATATGCACTTGATAAAATTGTTATTTATGTCATTGATGACCTCGATAACAAAAAAAAAAAAAAAATGATTATTTAATAATAAAAAAAAAAAGAAAATATTAATAATTAATATAAAATTTTTTCTATGAATTTTGACCTGATAATTAAAAACTCAAAGTTCACCAAAGTCGCGTGGTGTAAACACGCGGTGATTAATTATTATTGCACGTCAACAACACCCACTTATGTCAAATTGTATTTTATTTATTTTTATATATAGGTATCACAATTATTTAAATCACAATTTTGATTAACATGTGGATCAAAAAGAATAGTGACAGGTGGTTTTTTTTATTTTATTTTTTTTAAAAACTATATTAATTATAGATTTTTTTATTTATTTATTTTTAATAATAATGGGAAATTGGCAAAAAAAAAATAATACGTTACATCAGCCCGTGATTAAGGTTTCACCCCGAACCCGTTTCTGTTCGTTTCCCCGGTTACTGTTGTGTATGTGTGTCATTGTTGTGTATATACATTGCAGCCATTAAAATGTATTGTATTTTTAGACCAGTTAAAAAGAGAGAGAAATAATTTTTTATTTTTTTTTTTACAAAATGGTTGCGTTTAAAAAAAATATAAAAAATTATCCGCCATTTTGTTTAAAAACAGCACCATCTGTTGACAAAGAACAGTATTAAATTTGAATTTATTAATTTTTGAATTTATTGAATTATCATGATTATTTTATTAAAGTTTATAATTAATTGTTTGTTTTTTTTTAAATATAAACATGTTTTTTTTTATTTAATTTTATAATGTTTATGTTATTTTAAAAATTATCATAACGTTCATTTAATTTTTCATTTTCATCAACATCATATATTGCATTTATTTTACGAACAATTGATTTTGCACGTTCAGCAACAAAACTATCAATTTGTCCTAATAAACTTATAAATTGTATAACTTTTTCAAATCCACGATTTATTCTTTCACGTCGTTCCATAGATGTTTCATGTTTTTCAATTGAATCAGGAATTTTTTTTGGTGATTCTAAAATTTTTGATATTTTATTTAACAATTCTTTATGTTCTTTGGTAAATTGTTCTCCATTTGATTCTGTCTATATTTAATTTACATAAAAAAATATATATATTTATTTTATTTTATTATAAATTATAATTATATGTAAATTATAAACTTACCAAAATTATTGTTAATAAAATAATAAATATTTTAACGGAAATTATTATTGTCATGTTTAAAAAAAATTTCAAGATATAATTATTATTAATTTTTTTATTTATTAAATATTATTTTATGATATTGTTTGTTTATTTTATTTTTCAAGACTGTTTTAATTGTGACTTGTTAATAATATATAATGACAATTTATTTAACTGGTGACACATTGTGTTGAAAATAAAAATGAAAATATTTGCATTTTATTTTTTTTGCTGACATTTAAAAATAATATTAACCTTATTATTAAATATTTGCTGATGTTAATTATCAACTTGTTTGTTGTAATAAATTAAAAAATTACAATTCCATGAATTTTTTGAATATTTTTTCGATAATTTTTTAATCTATTTTTATGAATTTTTAATTTTTTTAAATCTTCTTTAAATTGTTTTGATTTGAGATAATTTTTACTCAATTGTTGTTTTTTTACCTTAAAAAAAAAAAAAAAAGAAGGAAAAATAAATTATTTATTTATTGTTTAACAATTATTTATTAAATATTATTTTTTTTTTAATACCTTATGAACAGTACGACGATGACACTTAAAAATTTCTGGATTCAATGTGTCTAAAAATTGCACTTGAAATATCAATAATCCAAAAATAATTATTAAAAAATTAATCTTCATTTGAATGGTAAATTAAAATTCTTGAAATTTTAAAATAAACTGTATAATTAAAAAAAAAAAAAAAAACCTAGAATTAAACCATGACACTTATATATTATTTTCTTATTTTTTTAAAACAAAACTTTCCCTCTTTTTTTTTCCCTTTCTTTTTTCCATCATTTAATTATTTATAAATTATATTTAAACTTCCGTAAATTAAAAAAAAAAAAAAAAACATCCGCATTAAGAATGTCTTGATATTATCAGATGTCATTGTAAAAATTAAAAAAGTCACATTTAAAATTTCCAAAGTGAAACAACAAATTATAACAAAAAAAAAAAAAATTAATTAATCATGATTAAAATACAAACAATTTGTATGAGTATTGTAATTATTCTTGTAATTATTTATCATGATGTAAGTATTAATATATAAATTTAAATTTAAATTATAAATAATATATAATTATCAATTTTTTTTTTTTAATTTTTAGCAAGTAATTGCAGCACCATATCCATATTGTTCATCATGTTCATATAATGAAAAAATATCAGATAACAATTTAAAATATTTTTTATCAAAATCATTGATGATTGCAAGTAGTGTTGTATCAAGTATTATTGACATAATATGTCCATTAATATATTTAAAATCACAAAGAGTCATAAAAGTTGGTGATATGAGTGGTGAAAATTATTGTCCAAATATTGATTATCATTCACATGAATATTGTTAAAAAAAAAATTAAATATATATATTCATTTATAATAAATTTTTATTAATTGTTATTATTTTTATTTTTATATATTTATAAACATATTTATTTATATATTTTTATTTAATGTAAAAAGATATAATATAAGTGAAATTTATTATCAAATATATTTAAGCTTTTGGAGCTGGAGTTGCAGAAAGTTCACGAAGTTTAGCATCAAGATTTTTAGTTGTTTGAGCAGCAATTTCAACAGCTTGTTTTGTGAATTTAGCAATATCTTCTTGTACTTGTCCTGAATTTTCATTTATTGTTTTAACTGCTTTGTTACTTTCTTCAAGAATTGTTTTAAGTCCACTTGTTAATTTTTCTTGAAGTACACCAGCTTGTTCTTTGGCATCAGGTATTTGTGCATTAATACTATTAGCAACTTCTGTTAATTTTGTTTTAACATCATTCCATGTTTTTTCTAATTCAGGACTTTTTGTTTTAATCTAAAGAAAAAAAAAAATATATATATATATATAAAAATTAATATAATATTATTTTTAATATATATAAATTATAATTTAAAAAAAAAAATACTTACATCTTCAGAAGCTTTGGTAATTAAATTTTGAACATTTGTTGCAAAATCAGTACTTTGTGTTTTGATGGTTTTTAAAACTTCTTCTTGATTTATTCCAGTTTTTTCTTGAAAATCTTTGCCAAGTTTTTCAATAGTCGCCTGAGCTTGAGTAATCAATTCAGACAATTGTGGTACTTGTGCTGGTGCAGTTGCAGCATCACCACTTGGTTTACCACAAACAAATACCACCATTGAAATTAATATTACTGCACAAATACCTTTCATTTTGATACTGCTTTTAAATATTTTATGATAAAAAAAATAATAATTTAATACAACGTTGTATACTGTTTGCAAGATCGTTTGAACTGATGAAATTATATTGTGTCTTGGGGTCTTTTATAGTGATACGATATCACCAATTGACTGGGGGGCAAAGTGCTTGTTATCATTTAATGACACCCCTTATTATTCAAGTGGAATTTTTTAAGCTCTTTGACTTTAAAAATTAAAATTAAAAAAAATTTAATACCAATATTTCAATGAAAATTATTCATTAAATTTTTTATTTTAGTTGGATATTTTTATTTATTTTATTTTACTATTATTTTAATGAATAAGTAATTAAATCATTTTTTTTTTTTTTTTTTTTTTTTTGTCATCAGTGTGTTGTGTAAGAATTTCTTGATAAATTATTTTATTTCGGCTTTTCCATCTTCTAAAGTCCAAGGCAATAATAATTATCAAGACCTCTGGACTCATTAAGCTGCTGACAATTTTATTTTATTATCAAAAATCATAATTTATTTTATATTCATTATCATAGTCAAAATTATGCAAGTATTTTATTAATATATATTACATTTTTTATATTTCATTTATATTTATTGAATTATTATTTTTTCTTTTAATTTTTTTTTTTTTTTAAATAAATAAAACTTGTAGTCAATTTTAAAAACAATATCATTAGTAAAATCATAAATATATACAAAATTGGAACAACTAAAAACAAAAATTAATATTGAAAATCACCAAATAAATGTGTGTTGTAATTTTTTATATTGTTTTTTTGGGTCAATTTTACAACAATAACAAAGTAAAAAATTTGTAATCAATATTGAAAACAAAATCATTAGTAAAATCAATTAATTTTTTATTTTTTATTTGAGATTACCAAAAGAATAATATATTAAAAATCAATTAATATTGGAAATATACAAATAAATTCGTGTCGTTTTATTTTTCTTTTAACGATATTGTTTATTTAGGTCAAATTTTAAATATACATTATATTCTTGTAAACAAGATAATTAGTGTATAAAATTAAAATTATAAATATGTTGTATTATTTAAAAATAATTTTATACGAGTCTTTGGTTTTTATTTTTTTTATCATTTTTTTTTCCATTGTTAATATCAGAATCATTGATATTTTTATCTCCAATATAAACCAATGAAATAAAATCAAACAATAATACAACATATGAACAAAAAAAAAAAAGAAAAAAATATTAATATTAAAAATAATCATAAAAAATAATTATTAAAATTTATTAAAATATTTATTAATTCATTTTTATTATAATTTTTATAAAATATGTTTATTTATTTATTAAAATATTTTTTTTTCAAAATTTTATTAATCAAGGTTAAATTTTTAAAATATAAATTTTTATTATAACTTTATTATAAGCATGGTTATTATTTTTTTTTTAATTAATTAAATCATGAAATATTTAAAAAAAAAATAAGAAAAATTTAATTATAATTATGGTGCTGGTGTTGTAGTTTCATCAGTTTTAGGGAAAAGTTTTGATGCTTCTTTTTGTAATTTATCATAACCTTCGTTAAAAACACTTTGTCCAGTTTTCAATGCCTCTTTAAATTGTGGATCATTTTTAAATGTTTCAATATTCTTTGTTAATTGGTCTCCAATTTTTTTCAAAGTGTCTTCAAATTGATTTGTTTGACTGGTTGTTTCTTGTTGAGGTGTTGGTAAAGCCTGTAATAAATTAAAAAATAATATTATATTAAAAAAATAAATAAATAAATAAATTTATAATCAATATTTAAATATAAAATATTTTTTTAAATATAATTATTTATATTTTTAATAATTTACCTGAACAAGACAAACAATAAATGTAATTGCAAATGCAATTAAAAACCAACGTGTATTCATTTTGATTAAAATATAATCTTAATATTTCAATAAGAAAAAATATTCAAGTATATATATATATATAATTTTTTTTAATCACGATGATATTAGTGGTGTAAAAATTTAAAATCAACTGAAGCAAAAAGTAGTTTGCTTGTTCAACCAGAGTCTGCAGTTTATAATTTTAATCGATAAACAGTTCAAAGGTTCTTTACAGTTTAAATATTCCACCACTATTTTTTTATTTTTTTTCTTTTTCTTAATTTTTTTTTTTATCCTTATTTATCAACGATTCTTGTATATGTGTAATTAATTTCTTATATTGAAACACTAAGATACAAACTGTAATATTATAATGACACCGGATGCTTGATGTTATGAAAAGAATTTTTTTTTTTGTATAATACAAGTCAAGTAATAAACAAAAGTATTTTAATCATTATTCATTGAAATAATTATTATTGTAAAAATAATTATTTGTTTTTTCCTGTTTGAATAATTGAAGCATTTAAATATTTTTTTTTTATGAATATTTAAAATATTATATTTATTAATATTATATTTTTAGTTTTATTTTTAAAATTATCTATTTTACAATTATTATTACGAAGTTGAAATGTTAATACTTATGTATTTTTTTTTTATGCTAAAATAATTATTGTTGATCATCTTTGTATATTAATGCAAAATAATTTAACGATGTTGAATAATTTCAAGGTGATGATTATATAATTATATTTTTAAATAAATAAATCATTTTTAATTTTTTTTTTTTTAAATAAATCAAGTCTAATAATCAATAAGACAAGTTGCTTTATTTTTTTTTTTACTTGCCTGTTTTAATTTATTTAATTTAAAATATTTTTATCGATATTATTATTATAAAATTAAAAAAAAAAGAATTTTATGATGTAATAATTTTATTATTATGTATTTTAAATATATATATAAAAATTATTAAATTAAAATTTTGTAATTTTTTATCATGACCTTATTTTGATTAGATATTTAAAATTTTAATGTAAATTATGATTTACTTATTTTATTATATAAAATATATACTTATATCATAAAAAAAAAAAAATGTAAAAGATTATATTTATTTGAATGAAAAAAAAAACTAAGTTTTATCATATTATTTTTATTATTATTTTATTTTTTTTTTGATAATACATGTACATTATTTATTGATTATTTCAATTTTAAATAAATAAATATTTATACAGATTAATTAATTACATTTTAAATTGCATTGTTCAAATTCTTTTATATCATCTTGATTAATAGCATAAAGTTCTTGATCAATTTTATCAATAATTTTTGGATGAAAATAGATAACATCTTCTTTGTTATTAACTCGACCATTTAATGTTTCTTTTTTATTTTTATCAAGTATAATTATTGTAGTACCATCTTCTAAATTATCTATCTTTAATAATTCTTTAATTTTATCAAGTGGTAATACAATAGTTTTGCAATTTGATACATCATCATTGTCATCATTATCATCATCATAATTATCATGATTATTATTATCTTCATCAGTTAAACTATCATCATTTTTTCCTTTTGAATGTTTATGGTCTTTTTGGTTTTCAACTGAATCATTTGTTTTTGTAATAGTTTTTTTATTTTTTTCACTCATTTTTTTATCACTTGAGTTCTTTTTACTTGATTCTTCTGTACTTGTTTCATCATCATCATCTACATCCTCATTTGAAATATTTGATTGAGATTTTGATTTATTCTTTGAATTTTTATGTTTTTTGTTTTTTTGTTTATTATTCGGATCATTATTACTTGATTCCTCTCTATTGTTTTCATCATCTACATCTTCATTTGAATTTTTTGGTTTTGATTTTGATTTATCTTTGAGAGTTTTATTTTTTTCTTCTTTTTTTTCATTATCTTGTTCTTCATCATTTTGTTCTTCTTGATCATCTTGATTGTCTTTATTTTTATTATTTGAATCTTTATTTAAATTTTTTGTTTTTGAATTATTTTTTTTATTTTTTTGTTTATCACTTGGATCATTATCACTTGATTCCTTTGTATTATTTTCATCATCTACATCTTTATGTGAATTTTTTTGTTTTGGTTTGGATTTGTCTTTTGTTTCATTACTTGATTCTTCATCATTTTGTTCCTGTGAATCATCTTCATCATCTTTGTTTTTATCACTTGAATTTTTGTTTGAATTTTTTGTTTTTGAATTGTTTTTTTTACTATTTTGTTTATTATTATCTTTGCTTGGGTTTTTTGCACTATTATTATTATCATCTTCATCATCTATATCCTCATTTGAATCATTTGGTTGAGATTTTGATTTGTCTTTTTTCTTTTCTTTATTATTTTCTTTGGGAGTTTTATTTTTTTTGTCTTTTGTTCCATTACTTGATTCTTCATCATTTTGTTCCTCTGAATCATCTTGATCATCTTTGTTTTTATCACTTGAATCTTTGTTTGAGTTTTTTGTTTTTGAACTGGATTTTTTATTTTTTTGTTTATTACTTGATTCCTCTGTGTTGTTTTCATCATCTACATCTTTATGTGAATTTTTTTGTTTTGGTTTAGATTTGTCTGTTTTTCCATTACTTGATTTTTCATCATTTTGTTCTTCTGAATCATCTTCATCATTTTTGTTTGAATTGTTTTTTTTACTATTTTTTTTATTATTTGAGTTATTTTTACTTGGCTTTCCTGAACTATTATCATCATCTTCATCATCTACATCCTTATTTGAATTATTTGATTTAGGTTTGTTTTTTTTCTTTTCGTTATTATTTTCTTTAGTTTTATTTTTTTTACCATGATTTGAGACATCATCATCATCATCATCATCACCATCTTTCTCTTCATCTTCATCATTTACTTTTTTATTTGACTTTTTTGGTTTTGATTTTGAATTACTGTTTTTATGCTTTTTATTTTCTTGTTTATTGTTTTGTCCTGCATTTGAATCATCATCATTTAATTTTACTGAACTGTCTTTATCTTTTTTAGAGTTTTTTACAGTTGAGTTGTCTGAACCACTTGAATCATCTTTATCTTCTTCATCACTATCATCATCATCATCTTCATCTTCTTCATCTTCTTCATCACTGTCATCATCATCTTCCTCATCTTCCTCATCTTCCTCATCTTCATCATCTTCATCATCATCTTCATAAGAGTCTTTAATGTTATTTTTTTTATTATTTTTAGACTCTTTCGTTTTATGTTTTTTACTGTGATGATTTTCAGTGGAATGTTCAGTCGTTAGTGTTTCAAGAGGAAGTGAAACTTCTTCATCATTTTCATTTTCACTACTTGTCTCGGTTGTTGTTGCTGTACTTTCATTATTTATGCTATCTATATGACAATCATTTGGCTTATTTAAATCAATATTTTTTAATGAATTTGCTAATGCACTTGTTATAAATTTAACACATGGACCAATATTATTTTTTTCATCACTTGAATCACCAGAAAATTCTTTTAATAAATTAATCATAAATTGATTGGATGAATTAAAATAATTATTCCATTGACAAGATATTTGTCTCAATATATTTTCAAGTCCTTGTGCACAAATTTGTGAAACATCATTATTTTGTTGATCATTATTGCAAGAACATTTTTTAGCTGATTCAATTAAACATTTAACATTATTTTCAAATGATTCAAAATCTGATAATGCATCATTTCCTGATGTTTCATCTTTATTTTGAGATAATTGTTGTTTTATTTTTTCAAATGTTTCTTTAATTATTTTAACAGCATTTTTTAAATCAATTACAATCTAAAAAAAATATTAATTAATACATTTTTTTTTGTCTAAATATTTATAATAAGAATAATTAAAAAAAATTATATTTACCGAACCAGAATTTCCTGATGTTTCTCGAACTTGTCTATTTAATAAATCAGATTCCATACAATAATCACTTAATTCTGATTCTCGACTACTACTTGGATAACCATGACAATTTTTAAATAAAAAAATTGTTAAACACAGTATTATTACAGAACCAGTTAAGGACCTCATCGTTGATTTACTTATTTCACTTTGATTATTTAATTTAATTTTTTCACCTTTTTATACTAAAATTGTTATTTTTGTTTTTAAATCTTATTAATTTATAAATATATATAATTATTTCGACATCCGGAATCAGATTTAAACGTGACATATTACAAACAAACATTGTCTTATCAACACTGCTTAAAGTTTTCCTCTTCCGGATAAACTTTTGTAGCTTTTTTTATTATATTTTATTATATTTTGTTATTTATTGTTATTTATTGTTATTTATTTTTATTTATTTTTATTTATCTTTATTAAATTCTTTTTTAAAGTCATAATTTCTTAATCGAAATACTTTTTTTATTTCGAGTGACGTTAAAAATTTTTTAAATAATTATTCAACAAGATTTTTATATTCAATTTAAAATAGAAATATCTGGTTTTATTTATTTGTGAATATTAATAATAATATCATTGTTAATATTTTAATATTTAATTTTATTAAAATTTCTATAAAAGATAATTTTTACAAATAAAATAATCGAAATTCTTTTATTTTTTTTACAATTCATTGATTGCATAAATGTTTATTTAAAAAAATAATTATTAACATTTTTGTAAAATTGCAAAAATAAAAAATTAAATTAATCAAAATTTGATTACTTGACAAATTAATGTGAAAAAAAAAAAAACATTTTATCAACGAATACTGTAAATAGTCATCTAAAACTTGACATAATTTTTTTACATCATTTTATTTCGATGGAAAATCAGTATTACAATAATTAATTTTTATTTAAACTTTAAAAAATTTATAAATAAATAAAACAACGCAATAAATTTTATATATCAAATTATTTATTGTTACTGTTTATTTTTATTTTTTCATAAAAATATCAACATCATCACAAAAATTACAGAGTAAACAACTATATTATTTTTAATAAATATTTGATTCAAAATAAATTATAAAACAAAGTCAATTTAATTTTTTTTCAGTATATATAATTTTATTTTCATTAAGTTTATTATATTGTTTAAATTTTTTTTTTTTTTTACAATAACAATATGATTATTTTATATAGCATTACAAGTCAATAAATATTTATACATGATCAATCAATTTTAAAATTTATTTATGTATTATTTTATTAAAAAGATTAACAACAATTGCATTGATGATTTTGTTGACAGTTGTTACATGAAACTGATTCCTGTGCTAATGTTGATACTGGATAAAATTTCTTGATGATACTACCAATCTCTGGTGTATCTTTTATAATACTAAAAACAAATAAAAATAATAAAACAATTTAGATTAATTATAATATAAATTTTAAATAAAAAATTATAATTTTTTAAATTTAAATAATTTACCATGGTTGAGGTTGAGGTGGACTAGGTGTTGGTAGTATTTTAACATCTTCAATTACAGTATCATATAATCCAGTGCTTCCATGTTGAACATAACTTGCTTCAGCTTCTGGACCTCGATCAAATCTAAGTTGATATGTTTGTCCACGATATGGATCACAATCTTGATGAAAATTATAATTGAAATTACATGCTGATTGAGAAGAACATCCAGGCTACATTATTTGAACAATAAAAAAAATATTAATATTAATTCAATTATAAATTATAAAATAATAAAATACCTGGCAATTGCATGGACAAGTTGGTGCAGCAATTGTAAAACTAATTAAAATAACTTGGCTTATTAAAAGTTTCAATAATATTGACATTTTTAATATAATATTAAAATTATATGAACATTCAGTAATTCAACTTTTAATTGTTTGATCATACTCAATAATTTTTCTCTCTATATATATAGAACTTTTTAAAGATATTTATTTTCCTGTTTAGTATTTTAATTTTATCAAAAGATTTCGTGACATTTTTTTTAAAAAATCTTTTATGATTATTATTAAAATTTAATAATCATTTCCGTATTCATGACTTGAACAAAAATAAATAATTTGTTTATTTATATTATATTAAACATTATTATAAATTTATTTTCTTATTTTAAATACTAAATATATTTTATTTTTTATTTTTCCTTGAAGTGATATTTATATTTTAATAAATTTTTTTTATAAATATTATTTTCTATTGTAATATTAATGTGTGATAAAAATAAATGTACTCATATCATTCAATTTTTAAATGAAATACATAAATAAAAAAATATAATGTAAGTCTAAAGATAAATGACAAAATAACATTTTGTATGTATGAATTAAAAACAAAAAATTTTAACGATTGGTAGTTGGATAGTTTGAGCAATCATCGAGTAATACCATGTGGCTAAAATTATTATATACTTTTATATATATATATATTTTTTTTTTTTGGTCTATTCCTTTGGCGCATACTTATTCATGATGCTCATCCCTCGAAAGTACCACACACAAACTCAATATATTTAATTTATTATCATCTCTTATTTCTTTCGTTGGTTGCATGGAATTTTATGAGCCGATGACAAGCACGCTTTACAGTCGGAAGTAGAGGGTAAGATAATAAATTTTATAAAGAGACCAGTTGTTGCAACTGTACCAAATAAAATAATATAATATTCAAATAATTTCAACATTGAATCCTTTAATAAACCAAGTATATTTTGTTAAATTTTTATAAATATTATTCATCATTTCATTTATATATTTTATTGTAACTTTTTTTTTTTTAAATATTTTACATCAACACAATATGCTAATATAATGCATATTTCATTATTATTATTTTCATGGTTCTGTATTATTTTAGTAACAAAAAAAATAATATACTTAAAATAGTTTTGATTTATAACTTAATTTATGCATGAAATTGAATACAAATTTAAATTCAAAGAAATACAAATATACAATAAGTTAAAATTTTTATTTATTTATTTTTTTTTTTTATATATTTAACATGATCTACAAATGATTAACTGACTGTTATATCCGTTTTTACAGGAAGTACATATTGAAATATTTTCATACAAACACATGATGCTAAAAAATTTATTTACAGGATAAATAAATTTAGTAAAAAAAAAAAAGGTTTTTTTTTAAATTTTAAATTTTATTTGATAACATTAATTGAAAATAAAAAATATATTTAAATTGTTTGGTATAAAAATGAGAATAATTAATATACATTTATTAATTTTTTTTTTTAATTTTTATTTATTTAAATTTTTTTTATACACATATTAACTTAACATAATATTTATCGAGATACTCAAAAGCCTCGTTGGATCTCTCCTTAATAATAATAATAATTATAATTAATAATGTGAATTTTTACATTTGCTACAATATACTCTACTTTCTGATGAATAACTTGGAATATGTTCATTTGAACTTGAGCCAAGATCAATGACTGTTCCAGGTTCATAAGATGTATCAAATGTATCAATTATTGAGTGTATTGAATCATTTGAATTATTACAACCTTTACAACCACAACTACCATTACAATTTGCGCCATTTTTACAACCACAAGCTCCAGTACAACTTGTTCCACAACCAGTACATCCACATGAACCAGTACAAGTTGAACCACCAGAACAACCACATGAACCAGTACATGATGAACTACTAGAACTTGATTTACTAGAATCAATTGATAAAGCACAAGTATCACGTGCAACAAATATATTGCTATTTTTTTTAACTGGTTTATATCCCAAATCACTAGAAATTTAAATTAAATTATTTTTTAATAATAATTTTTTAATTAATTTAAAAATATAATAAATACCTGTATGAAGGTTGAAGTGATGAACTTGATTCAGCTACTTTTTGTCCTTGATGTATTAAATCATGCTGTATTCTATCTAACATTGGACGATCTTCATGATATTCATGAATAGTTTTAGCACATGATGTTTGTGATGGTTTAATAACTAATTCAACAATTGGTGAATCTAAACTATATAATTTAGCTTCTTGTGCTTCATTTTTTTTATTATTTTGTTCAACATTTTGTGGACGTTGTACTGGTCCAAAATTTAATTTTGCTTCAGACATTGAACTTGTTGCTTTTTTTTCTTGTGTTGTTTGAGTAAGAATATGTTGAAGAAATATACTTTGTGATACAGGATCAGCAGGTACTTTAACTTCTTTTGTTTCACCACGATACCATTTTTCTTGATCAGCAAATGACATACCTTGTGAACCTATGATGAAAAAAAAAATATATTATAAATAAAATATTAAATTATTTTTATTTTTATATAAAAATTTAATAATTATTATTTACCAATAGCTTCATCAAAATCATTCAAGTTACAGTTTGAACTTGAAGATGATTGAGAAACCGTTGATAATGATGTTGGACGTTTAGAATCTGAAAATGTTAAGGTGCCTCCATTGTTAGATATTGTAAATGCATTAGCATTATTTGAAGATGTATGGGAACTACAAGAAGATAATGGTCCAACTGAATCACCACAGCTTGTACACTTTGGTCGAACTGGTTTTGCTGGTTTAACTAAAATGTTTAGTTTTGATGAGCCTGATGATGAGGATGATGATAATGATGAAGATGATGATGATGATGATGATGATGATGATGATGATTTGAGTGTAATTGGTTTGAATCTAATGACGAAAAAAAATTATTAATATTTTATAAAGTTTGAAAAATAAATAATATAAGTATTAAAATAAAATTAATTTACATGGGTAAAACACGTTGACATTTTGGTAATTTCTTTAAGCTTTCAACAGCATGACGATGATCTTCTTCATTTTCAATAATATCAATATTACCCAAAAAAGATGATGAACTACTTGATGAACTACTTGATGAACTACCTGATGAACTTTTACAACCACCAAATCCACCCAATTTATAATGTTTACCAGGTTTTATAACTGGTATTACTAATGCTGATGATGTTGAAATTGTTTTTAAAGCTTCTTTTTCAGCTTGTTTTGCAGCACGAGCAGCTTTGATTGCTGCTGGTGATGCAAAAAGACGTGGTTTATCATGTTTATGTCCTGGTACAGTACATTTTCTTGTTTTTACTGGTGTTTTACTATCACATGGACTTGTTCCTTCACCCAAATCACCACAACGACATCGACTTGCATTACAAGCAATAATTGACAACAACAAAACAATTGTTGTTACTTGAATTATAATCTTCATGATTATTAACTTGTTAATTTATTATTTTATTTATACCTATATAAATAAATATATAAATTTTTTAATTTCTAAAGAACTTGATCAAGATTATTGTCAAGTCTAAATGATACTGAATTGTCTGTTAAAAATACTTCTACTTATATGAAACTCATTGTATTAATTTATATACATCTTGTTATTAAAACAAATATATTAATACAAAAGTTATTTTTTTTTTATTTTATTTTGAGATAAATAAATTGAATAGGATGTTGATGTATTTCCTGGTGGAAGTACTTTCAGTTTTTTGTTTAAATTTTATTTAATTTTTTTCTTCCGCATTGCATATTTTGGATTGTGAAATATTATTATTTTATATTTTACATAAACATTTGGATGTGCAAGCTTGTTCAAATGTTGGAGGAGGTAGTAAATATTGTTTTGATTTTTTAATATTTAAATTGATATTTTAAATTTAAAAAATATATAGAAAAATCTATTTTTTTTATTTTAAATAACTAAATTAAATAGTTTATATTTCTTTTTCAATAATTTATGTAATAATTATTTAAATAAATTTAAACAAACATGACTATAGTCAAAATAAAAATGTTTAATAAACAATAAAACAATCTAATTTTTCATATTAATTTCTTAATAATTTATTTAAAAATAATAATGTAAATATTTACATAAATAAATAATAATTAAAAAAAAACTTTATACTTAATTATGATGATTATGATGAAAAATAAAACCAATAAAATTTTTATATAATAAATTAATTAAATAATTTTTAAGTAAAAAAATCAGCAGCTCTATTTCTTGATGGTAAATTAAGAAGATTATCAGTTAATACAATTTCTTGAGATTTATTTTTATCTTCAGATAATGATTTTCTTGTTGGTGTTTTTTCATTTTGTCTTGATATTCTATTTGGAGTTTTAACACCAATTGTTGGTGTTCTTGTAATTGATCTTCTTGGTGATGGTGTAGCAATAATTTTTAATTTTTGTGTTGCTAATCTTCTAGCTGCTGGTGACATTGTTGCTAATCTTTCAAGTTTTGATTGACTTCTTGGTGATGGGCTGTTAAAAATACAAAATAAATAAATAAATAAATAAATAAATAAATAAATAAATATATTAAAATAATAAAAATTAAAAAATCATTAAGTTATTTATAATAATAATAATTACGTTGCAAATGATCTTCTTGCTACTTCTAATGCTTTATTTTTTCTATCTCTGTGTTGTTCATTAGCTTTTTCTGCTAATCTTAAAGCAATTTGTTCTCTTTTTGGTGGTTCAGCCATACGAAATGATGGTCCTTGATTTAATCCAATTAATGGTGTATCACCACCATCTAATCTAAATGGTGTACCTTCAATTTGTCCCCATGTCATTATTGGACTTTCACATTCACCTGGTCTTGGACTTGGTGTTGTTACAAAACTAAAACCATTTATTTTTGGTGTTTGATTATTTATAATTTCTTTTCCATCAATTCCAATTTTACCATTATATGTTTTTGTTTGATTTTTAGCTAATTCAGATATTGCTTCTCTATTTTGTTTATCATTAAATGGATTTATATTTAATCTTGTATTATCATGTTGTACTTGTTGTTTTCTTTTAGCCATTTCAATTTTTTCATCTGATGTTAATTCAACACCATCTGGTACATACATTATATAATTTTTATTTTTATAATTCCATGAATCAAGTTCAAATGGTTTTTTATTATATTCAATTGAATTATTATTTAATTTATTTTTTTTTTCTTCAGCTTCATAAAGCCATGCATATTTTATTCTATGTTTTTGTTCAGCTTCATTTATTAATTCTTCAAAACTAGCATTATCTTCACTTGTATGTGTACTTAAATATGCATCTAAACCAATTTGATCTTTTTTTTTTTTATTATTTTTTAATGATATTGTACTTTTTTGTGATCTTACTGATTCATTATTAATATAACTATTATTATTTTGTTCACCATCACGTTGTGGTGTTTCAAATGTTGCTGGACTTGGTATTCTTTCAGTAGTTGGACAACCTGAACTATATTTTTCATATATTTCACGCATTTTTGTTATATTATTTTGTTCCATTGCATCTAAATATTCATTTTGAGCTTTTAATTTTTTTAAATTAGGAAAAAAATCACGTTCAATTATTTCACCCATTTTTTCAAGATATGTATCTTCATCTAAAATTTTTGTTTTTAATTTTTTTGTTTTAACAGCTGTACCAGTTGGTTTTTTAAATAATTCTAAATCTGGTATATTTTTAGCAACCATCAAGGCATTTGAACCTGGTGAACTTATTGAGGAACAAGGTGAATCCATTGTTTATTAATTTTTTTTAATTATTATAAACAATGTAAACACAAAATATATATTTATATTTTTTCGAGGTTAAATTCAGATGATTCACTTGTTGTTATTAATTTGTTTTATTTTATTTTTCTTTTTAACTTTTATATAAATATTTTTATAATGTAACTCAAAATGTTTTAATAATAACACATACACAATTAAATTCAAGACAAAATTAATACAATTAAAAAAACAATAACATACGTTGTATTTTTTTCAACAAAAAAAATATTTTGAAGGATTACGTTTTTTTTTTTTTTTTTTTTTTATTTATTTTTTTTTTACGTAATCAAATAGTAGAAAACTACTTTACCAGTAAAATGTATCCAACGACTAGCGACACCTACAACTACTTATTTTTCAAATTTAAAAAAAAAACTTTTTACTTTCAAAAAATTAAAATAAAAAAACTACAACACAAGTAAAAAAAAAAAATAAAATAAACTCAATATTATTTTTACAAATGTCATTCATCACATAAAAATTTTTGTTTTTGTTATAAACATTTAAAAAAAATATATAATTTTAACAATAAAAATTTAAACAAAAAAATAATATCACAATGTGCTTATTTTTTATTTTTTTGATAAATGATGTTTTATCTAATTTTAGCCAACTTTTTTATAAAAAAAAAAGAAATGGGTTTAATATTTCCAATGACTTGACAATGTAATTAATCAAAAAAAAGTCAAAGATGATATTATAAATTATTTAAAATTTAAATATTTATGTGAGAATAGTTTCAGTGTGAATAAATAATTCCAAGTAAAGAGAGGGATCATGTCAAGGTGTTGGAAATTTGGGATGCAGTGATGATAGACATCCAGCAGTGTAATCAGATGTTACACTCAAAATTTTTTTTTTTTTTAAATACTAAAAACAATATTTAAACAAAAAAATTTATTAATAATTTTAAATTATTATAAATCTAATTTGTTAATTATTAAAATATATATTTTTTAATTTTGTTTTTATTTCATTAAAAATTTAATGTCTTAAACAAATGTCATAATTTATATAAATCAAAATAAATAAAAAAATAACAAGTACTCATCGAGACAAATTACGTAGAAATATTTGATATAAAATAAGCAAAAAGAAAAAGATGAATATAAAAATAAAAAAAAAATTAAAAACAAAAACTGACATTAATGACTTACTTGAGACTAAATTAATAGACTTTGTTGAATTAAACTTTATATATATATTTTTTTTAAATTTAATATATACATCAGGGCTAAGGTAAACTTATATATTTTGAATTACAGAATATAATTTGTATATATTAAAGGCACGAGATCTTTACATCTGTGTTCATCATCTGTCTTCAAGTTATCCATGAAAAATCAAAGTGTCGATTGACATCATCCGTTTTTTTTTTTTTTTAAACAGAAATAAAAATTTATATACAAAAATTGATATTTAATCATGATTTAATAAAGAATATATTTAATTTTTATTCAATTTTTTTAAAACAATAAAATATATCTTTTACAGTCAGTTATCAATTTAAATACGATTGTCAAAATATTTCTCTTAAATTTTTTTTTTCAACAGACAATAAATGTATCAGGGTCATTCTCAATAATTCCAAATAAATATTTTTATTTTTTTTAATTTTTTTTTTTTATATAAAAATAAAAATAAAAATAATAAATGTGAGAGTTTAAAAGAGCTTTTGAAAGCAAAACATAAACATTGCTAGGTGTGATATGATGTTTGTGAGGGAACTTACTGCTTTTTTCTTTTTTCTTTTTTTTTTTTTAAAACTCTTCAGATCTCTATACTGGGATGGATATTTTATTATTTATTTCTTTTTATATTTATCCAAGTTATTCTCTATTTTACTATGTTTTTAGTGTACACTTTGAGAATATATATATTTTGAAAAAAAAAAAAAAACTAAAATCTGTAAATCTGTCATTGAGTATAAAGTTAAGAGAAATATTCACTATATATATATATTGGCGTCGTAATATTTGACTTTAAAAAACATCATTTTCATTCATTTGTATTTTCTTGTATTATTATTTTCATTTAATTTTATATTTCAACCTCGGTGGTATTTTATTTTGCAACTGTCCACTGTAATTCCGGTGTGTATGTTGTCAAATATGGCTTTTAGTATGTCATTATGTTTTGCAGACCGGAACCAAATGATCACTGTAACACAAAAATATAATACGATGACAACTTTTAATAGTTAATATTTAATATTTAATATTTTTTCATTAATTTTATTAATAATTATAAAAAATTAATCACATTGTTGATGGATAGAAAAAATAGTTGCTAATTTATTAAATAAAATGTTTTTTTTTTTTTTAATTTTAATAATTTGTTGATGGTAATTGAAAATTTAAATTACATGTATAAATCATCATTATACAAATTAAAACAAATATTATATTTTATTTTTTATTTAATTATTATCACGATGAGTGAAAATTATTTTCCAAGAAAATTGAATTAGGAAAATCTACAAGGAAATAACTGCGGGTGTTTTAATGACAGATTTATGAGAATAAATGTTAAAAAAAAAATTTTTAAATTTTTTAAGTAAATTGATATGAAAAAAAAAAATATATATATTGAATAAATAAATTTTTTTTATTATTTTTTTAAAAGTAAAATATTGACTGGGGAATTTTCAATTTACTCCTACACTTTTATTTATTTAATTTAATTTTTTTTTTTTTGATACATGCGGTCAATGAGCTTTGCAATAAGCCAATAAAATAATATGATTTATAATTTTATAAAAAAAAATTATTCCATCAACATTTAAATTTTTTAAAATATTTTATATATATATTATAAAAAATTATTTTTATTAACTAAAAATATAAACTAAATTTTTTTTATATCTATTTGAATATTTTTAAGTAAAAAATAAAAACTAATTTATTTTTATTTTAAGGATATAAACAAAAATTATCTGCAAGTAATATCCTTCTGTTTTTTTTTATATAAAAAAAAAAAGGGAAGAAAAATATGTATATTTCTTTTAAGGCAAGTTGTATCTCTTAAAAATTAACGACCGAATTTAGTTGCATTTTTTTTTGGAGTAAAATTCAGAGTAAATTTGTTTGAACATTTGCCGAAATATCGAGTAAATATCTATTTTTTTTTTGAAAAAAAAAGTCATCATTGTATAAATAAATTTTATTTGAAAATATATGGTTTTTTTTTTTCATTCATTTGCATTTGGAATTATTGAGACGTGACAAAACATCACTCGAAATATTACATAACATAAAAAAATTGTTAAAATATAAAAGGTCAGGTCACTAGTTATATTATAGCAAAGATGAAAGTAAAATATAATATTTCGTTAGTGTTGAATTTAACTATATTTTATGATGTCGTTTTGCATCGTTACATTTTTCGGTATCTCTGTAGTATTTGTTGTAAAATTTTTTTATAACTCAATATATAATTTTAAATATTATTTTTTAATTTATAAAAATATTAAAAAATTAAAAAAAAAAACAATGTATTTAATTTTGTGAATAAAAAAAAATTTTTAAATAATTATCTTGCTTGGTTAAAAATGTAATGCTAATATGTTTACACTGAGTGTGTTCTTAACGTGATCATCAATCACTGCCAGTAGTTGTTGGACGTTTTGGTTCACTGTTACTTTTGTTTCAGTGTCACATAAGTTACTGAAGTTGACATTTCACTTGATTAATTTCACCATAGTCACTGTATCACTGAATGACTTTATAAAATTATCTAAATGTGCATATTTATTTTTTTTTTGTCTATAAATTTTTTTTTTACAATTTAAAGTTGTAAAAAAAAATATATATATTTTAAATAAAAAATTTGATAAATAAAATATAATATTTGTATAAATAATTATAAAAATTAATAAAATAATTTAATAATAAATATTTATTTTATTTAAATAACAATATACATTTTACATCTTACATAATATTTTGACTTTTTTATATATAATTATTATTAATGTTTCAACAAGACAAAAATTAAAATCATATTAATTATATATATTTATTTTATTTTTGTCAATTAATTTATTAAGTAAATATGCATATATAATTTATTGAGGCACTTAACAAATACTAAAGGGATTTTGTTACGGTACATTTAAGTTTGTCTTATATATATTTTCTATATGTTGTATATATATATTTGTGGATATGGTGTCACACAGAAGAACCACAAATGAGCTTTTTGGCTCGTTTGGCATTTGAGACAAGTACAATATAAATAGACACACTTTGTTCCTACAAAAGGCACTTTGTTTTCCAACTCTTGCATATATATAGGTATATATATTTTTTTTCATTTAAATGTTAAAAATTATTCAACATTAAATACAATTTTTTTTATAAATATCATTATTAATTTATTAATTATTTTATTTTAAATAGTATGACAAGTAATTTATACATAAAAATTTAATCAATTATTTAAAAAGGCACATGAATTTTTTATTAATTATTTATTGATTTATTTTATTAAATAAATAAATTAATATATATTTTTTAGAAAAATATTACAACAGGTATATTTTTACCTGTATATATAACTCTTTGGTTTTTTGTTAAAATAAAATTTAAAATATTAGACTAGAAATCATCGTGGTCCATAGAGTGATGTACCATGATGTGGATGATGATTTGAATAATGTCCAGTATTTAAATGATGTCCAGTTTGATGATGTGCACCATAATTCCAATGTCCACTAGTACCATAAAATTGATGATGATGGTGATGATGATGATGATCTTGATTTGTAATTGATGATGATGATATTGGTTGTATTGTATTTTGATAATTTATTTGTGGTGTTGTTGTTATTGTTGTTGGTGGTGTTGTTGTTGTTACATTTGTATTACATGTTGCTGGTCTTTTAGCTGGATTATTATTTTGTATATTATTATTAATATTACCATTATTATTTTGTGTATCACATTCATCTGGTTCACAATCACGAAAACCTTTTGCAAATGGATTACTTGCTATTTTAAGTTGTGTTATACGATGATTTTGATATGCTGTTACAGCAGTAAAACGTGTTTCAGAAAATGTAAATGTTTTAAAATTTATTACATTTGATGATGATGATGATGATGATGATGGTGCAACAATAACATGACATCTTGGTTGATATCTATGCATTGAATTTAATATTATCTGTAAATTAAAATAAATAATTATAATTAATTTTTTCTTTTTATATATAAGTATATGTATAATTTACTTCTTACAAAAAATATATATATTTTTTCTTTTTTGGAATAATAAAAAAAAAAAAAAAGATACATGAGAAGGAAGAAGACACAACGGGGGGGTTAGAAGAGGAAATAGATGTTTGACAGCAAGAAGAATCCCAGTGACTAATTAGTATAAAAAAAAATTTAAAATTTTCAATCCCCTTTATATAAAATGTCGTACATTTTGAGAGGGCAATATGACACCCCCTGAATATGTATATAAAATATAAAATAATATATCTTATTAAAATAAAGATGATGAGAGTAACAGAGTGAGAAAAGACACACGTGCTTCTTGGGACCTTTCTTAAATATTTTTCACTTGTCACACACGTGGTCGCGTAAATATACCGAAGCCCAACCGCGTTAAGATTTTACGAATTACATATAGAAATGGACACCATATTCATATCCCATAAATGTGTGGTCCAGAAAAAAAAAAAACATGTAAATAAAATATATATTTTTTTTATAAATATATAAATTAGAAATTGGAGAATTTTTTAAGAAAATAGTATATAATTTTATGTCAACAATAAATGTATTTTGAAAGTTTCGAAATATACACATTTAATTCAATCGAAATATTTTTATTTCGATTTAATATATTTATTTATTTCGATTTTAAAAATATATCCAATATAAATATAATTTATATTTTAAATAATTTTTTTCTATTTTTTAAACTGCAATATATTTTCCTGTCAAAATTTTAGATGAGTGATTAATGGAAACTGGGTGGTCGATATACCGAGTGTCAATTATGAATTCTCCGCCCTTTGCTCTCTGTTTTTTTTTTTTTTTTTAAAAAAAGGGGAGTTAAATAATACATATATATATATATTTTTTAAAAAAAGGGGAAAAATTTTTCTTTTCATTACAAAATTCAGGCGTATGCCACATTTTATCAATTTTATTTGACAAAAAACAGAGCTGTAGAAAAAAAAAAAAAAAATGTAAAATAAAAATTTGTCTCGTCTGAAAGTTTGAAATTCTAAAATTCTTTTCATCCCCTTGTGGCGCCTAATACTGTCAATTATAATCATCGCTAATAAAGGAGATTAATTTACTTGAAAAAAAAATATAAAAAAATATATAAAAATAATAAATATAAATTAAGATTTATATTCAAGTGTTAAAATATTTTTAGAATTAGTAATTATTCAAATTTATTATTTTAAATTAAAAAAAAAATAAATAAATATTTAATATTATTTATTAACAAAAATAGAATTAAAATAAATAAAAAAAAAAAAAAGTTATTGAAGTTGTGCTGACATTTGCTAAATTCCATCGTCACCAAGTAGACCATTAATGTTGGATATAACTTCAGTATGTATATCTTTCAATCGTCACAAATGTTTACGACCAAGTTATTTACTTTTTGTATAACTATGCACTTGAGTTATCTAGGTCTCTAAAAAATTCAAGTACCAGACACTTTGAACTTCCTCTATAGGAACATCTTAATCATTATTATTATTATTACTTTATTTTTATTTTTTAAATCCAAACAATCATCAACTAAATAACAAACCAAAAAAAAGAAAAAAAAAAAAAACTTGTAAATTTATTTAAAATTTAAATAAATTTTTCATTTTCATTTGTATACATATAAGATGTATATTTATTTAATTTAATTTATATTTTTTTAAATTTTATTTCTTTGAATGGTAAAGTAAGTACGCGTGTCACTATTATAATAATTCTTGAAGTGTCTCGTATCTCAGATCAATTAAGACGAACCCGTCCGAAACGACAAACACGTGGAGTTAACGCGAGATATATACACTTTATTTCACTAAATAAAAAATTAAAAAAAATATATTTATTATGAAAGAAAAGATAAAAAAATAAATAAATAAAATGAACCACATATTTTATACTACTTATGTTAGATTTTTTTTTTTTTTTTTGTAATAAAATTAATTAAAATAAATTTTATCTAGTTAATTAATTTATAAATATAATTCAATAATTTTATGTCAATTAAAAATAATAATATAAAACTTACATGTCCATTGTCATCAAGTTGATTATTTGTTAGTTTAAGTTTATCAAATGATATTGATTGTTTCATCCAATGTGAACCACTTGCTGGACTATCAGGATGCATATGAATTCTTGGTGGTGATATTGGATCAGCACGTCCAGCAACAACCCATGCACTACTATGAAATGCATATCTATATCTTTTATCATCACATGGTATAAAATCCATAACTAATAAATAATCTGTATTTGGTTCAAGTCCAAACAATCGACACTATTTTTAATATAAAAATAATTTTAAAAAAATTAATTAAATTTTAAAATTATATATAAATTTAATTTAATTTATTTATATATACCTGAAATGTTGGAAACATTCTTCTTCCAGCTTTTGTAACAATCATTTCAGTACCAAGTTGATGAAATTCTTCCCAAAGTGGACGTGCTTCAAGTACAGCACCAGCACCAATTAATGCTGGATGAAGTGTTATTTTTGATCCTTTATCATCACCAGTTGATGTTACTGATAAATTACTATTTGTATTATTTTGATGATTATTATTATTATCATTTTGTAATTCATTTTTATTAAAATTTGTAACACTTGATGAAATTTTTGATGTCAATGATGATGTCTCAGGACTTCTTGATCTTTTAACTCTTCCGGCGGTTTCAAGACAAGCTAAATTAAATAAATACATATAATTAAATATTTTTTATTTTATTTTTTTTTAAACATTAACTTAAATATTCTAAAGAATGTCATTCTTGGAATGAAAATAAAACGAGTAAAAAACAAGGTATTGCTATGTGTAAAATATTTTGTTGGCTTGCAAATGAAACAAAGGGTTTAAAAAAAAATAAAATAAAATTGAATTTAAAAAAGAAAAATTTACTTGGCTAAAACAAGATAAAAGAAAATAAGTAGTTGGCATGTTTAAAATTGGCCAGATCAGAATAAATAATTAACATTACCATTTACAAATTTAAATAATTTAATAAAAAAAAAAAAAAATTATAAATAAAAATAAAAATTTTATTAATAACCTTCCATTTGTTGCATTGGTGATGGTACAGTAACTTCTTGATGTTGATGATTATTATGTGTCCATTGTTGATAACAACAGTCATCTGATACACCATGTTTTGTTTCATATTGTTGTTGCATTTCCATTATCACTTAATAATAAAAACACATCAATAAAATTAATTTAATATTAAATCACAAATTTCACTTAATTTATAATGATATTTTTAAAAAACACATGTAAACACTTGATTAATTTAAATTAAAATTTTGTATAACACTAGTTAAATAATCCCAAAAAGTCTAACATTTGCTTGACCGAATATCTTGATGATTTTGTGTATCATCAAGGGGTAGACATATTACACAAACTGTGAACAGCAAATGTTCTCACCTCACAATCTAATTGTTGACAGAAATTCAAATCCCTACAATTTAAATTGTCTCTTTAAATTTCACTTGTATTACAACAAATTATATAAATTAAATTATATTTAAAAAAAATAAATAAATAAATAATTTAACATGTATAAATAAAATCATCAAATAATATATAAAATTAAATTTTTTAATGTTTGAAAATAATTTTTTGATGATACAAGTGTTGATTAATATTTTTAATTTTACAAAATTTTGTTATTAAGTAAAAGGGTGGAATGATGACGATGATGATGTTGATGATGATGATGATAGGTACCGACGGATAGAAGTGCTTTCCTTCGAGTGACTGCTTTGGCTTATCAACGGCCCATCATTTCGTTTTTCTTCCATCTTCTCCCTCTGCTTAAAAAAAATTTTATTTCCCTCTTCTTCTTCTTCATCTTCTTCATCTTCTTCATCATCATCATGTTTTATTTATTTTATTTTTTAAAAATGTTACAATATTACCCCTTCCAATCAAAATAAAATGAGGGAAGTGTGCAATGTGTCCTCTTTTTTTGTTCTTTTTTAAATTTGTTCATCATCATCATCATCATCCCTCTCATCTTTTTTATAAAATGATACTTGTCTTTGAAATTTGTCATATATATATATTTTTTTTTGTTGTTGTTGTTTTTATTAGTGTATGATCTGTTTTACTTTTTGTAAGATTATATTGTCATTGAGGTGTGGTTATTCAACTATGGATCCTCCTACATTTTGAACACCCACATATTTTTTACAGCTTTTAGCTTTGAGCTTGTTGGATGATAATCACAATGATGAGCTTTTCATGTGCTGGCATATTGCCTTTTTACTTTTTTTGTTTTTTTTGTTACACTTTTAATTTTGGGCGGAGTTTTTATTTGTTATTTTCTGTATATATTTAATTAATTTGTTGCATAATTTTATGACAAATAATTTATTTTTAATTTTATAAATTTATAATTATAATTAGTTTTTTTTTTTTCTTAGTTATTATTATTTTAAAATTTGCAAAATAAAATATAATTTAAATTTTAAATATTTATTAAAATATTTTTCTTTTTAATTAATTTCTTTTAAATTGATGGATAATTTTGATTTTTTATTGTATTTTTTTTTATTAATTTTAAGAAAATGTGAGTCATGTGGTAACTTGGCAAAGAAAAGAGAAGGCGGAGTTGAGTTTTGCCAAGTTACAACCCAACAAATTAGTATACATAGTCAAACATTATTTTTCTTTTTTTATTTTTTTGCGTTCCAATCTTACTTCGTATTCGCAATAAAATTTACAAGTTGCATTCAATAAACATTTATTTATCTTGTTTTTTCACGTGGTTAAAATTATTTAATTTAATAAAATAAAACATTTAATTATTTTTTTATATAATTATTTTATTTTACATTGACATTAGATTTGTTTTTATTTTTTCTTGTTTACAATAAAATGAATAATATATATTTCATTTAAAAGATAGGAACAATTGTACCAAAGTGTAAATAAATATAGAAAAAAAATATATATTTATAAAATATTTTGAATTGACAAATTTTAATTAATACTTTAGAAATACATTTTACTTTTTTTTTTGTTTTAAGAGAAGACTTTTATAATGGACGTTTATTTTAATTTATGTAAACAATTTGACCAGCAAGATGACGTAAATATTGTCATTGTCAATGAAATATATATATTTGTATGAATTTATAAATTATTTTTGTTTATCAATAAAATATAGATTTGAAAAAGTTAAACAAGGAATGTTTGAATTAATATCTTAATATTTTTTTTGTCTATATTTTACTTACATTCAATATGACATTATAACTACATATACATTTGGCAACCCTGAGAATTTAAGTTAATAAGAATATATATTTTTTTAAATAAAAGAAAAAGAAAAAAAAAAAAAACTTGATTATAATGATAATAATATTTTATTTGTAATTAATAAAATAGTGTTGCTCAAAATAAAATAATTATTTAAATTTTAAGACTGAATACCATGCTTAAAAATTGTTCGTAATGAATTGTAATAACACCATCTTGATCAGTATCATATTTTCTGAATGCTGATGTTAATGTCTAGAAAAAAAAATAAATAAAAAAAATCAAACATTAAATTTTGTATAAACAATATAATAGTTAAATTTATAAAAAAATAATACTTACATAAAGTACAATACAACATTGAATGAAATCATCAAAATAAATTGTTCCTCTTCCTAAACGATCATATTTTCTGATAAGCATATCAACAAGACCCTCTGATAAACGATATCCAAAACTATTGAGAGCTGTTTTTAATTCATTACGATCAATATTACCACTGTTATCACGATCAAATGAACGAAAACAATTTTGCCAATCAGTAACGTATTTCCATAATGCACCAAATTCTTCAAAGCTGACTGTTCCATTGCCACTCTTGTCAAACATACCTGTTGCATCATTACCAGTTGTACTTTTATCAATGTCAAACATTCCTGCTCAAACAAATAATAAACGAGAACCAGGAAATTGACATGTATTCATTTGTTTTTGTTTTTTTGATATTTTATATATATATTAATTTAATTTTTATATTTAATAATTGTTATTAATTATTTAGTATTTAATTTATATCTACATGCTATTTCACTGGTACTTGTCTATATTTTTAAGCAATCCAACAAACATGATATAATTATATAAATATAAAAAAATAAGTATGTAATATTAAATTTTATTTACCAATCATTAAACGAACAGTTTCTGGATTAAAAGGTGTCCAGGTGCCATTGGAAAGTGCCTGTTGAAGTTCATCAGATGTTATTGCACCAGAACGATCTTTGTCAACTCTAATTAAAAAATAAAAATAAAAATAAAAATGAAAATTTAATTTAACATATTATAAATAAATTATAATTATTTTTCCGTGTAAAATTAAAATATATATTGTATGACAAATGTTTATAGGTTATTTTTTTCTAATAATGATGACTAATTAAAAAAGTAAAAAAAAATAAATTTATTATTATTATTTTAGGGAAGATGCTATTGATTGAATAAAATAAATGATAATAATTTTTTTAGGATCATGTGCAATACATATATATTTTTATATGTATACATAAACCAATGAGTCATTATGACAAGATTTACATCATATTGTGAAAATTATTTATGAATTATTTGTTACCTGTTAAATACATCCCAGAGAAATTCATTACTTGGCATTGGTGATGCAAAAGCCATTTTTTTTTATAGATGAATATATGTATTATTTTATTTAAAAAATAAAAAACACTTGTAATTATTATTAAATGATGACCTCAAAAGAATAGAACTGTTGTTTATCGTAGTTGTGTTTATCTGTCTATCACAAAATGAAGAAAAAAAAAAAATTTGTTTCTCTCTCTCTGCTGCTCTCTCTACGCATTGTTACCAACAAATCACAACAAACTTTTTGAAAAGTTCCTACTTTTTTTGATTATTGTAAATATAGGGAATTTTATATTTTTATTTTTGCGCCAATATTTAAAATTAATATTTATTATCTCATTTTGGCGAAAAAGCGCGAAACTCAGTATTTTCGCAAAATTGATACGAATCAATTGAGAAATTAGATTTAAAAATTTTCAAAAGAAAATTAACAAATTTAGTTAATAATAATTAAAATATCTTTAGAAATTTTGTTATATTTAAAATTTTATAAATCATAGAAAATATTAAAATATATATAATTATTTTTTTGTATATAAATTTTAAAAATAGGATAAAAGATGATTTTCACATCAAATTCGTGTTAATAAATATATAAAAATTTTCAGGTGCGTATATAGAATAAAAAAAAAATAAATTTCCTTAAAAATGATGACTTGCTGAACACACAGTGGATACATCAACGTGTCCAACACATTGTCATCAAAAAAAAAAAAAAAAACCCAACTGATAAGGTTCTACTAATTGATGCCATTGATATGTTGTAGTATATTGTAATTTTGTTGGATCTTGTGTCGAATATATATATTATATATGTATGTGGCCACATTTTTAATATTTTTTATTGAGTGTTAAAAAAAATATTTTTTATTATTTAAATAAATTATTAATTTTATAATTCAAATATATAAATTTACATGATGTGTCGTGTATATATTTATTCTTTATTATTATTGACATCTTTTTTGATTTTACTTGAATTTGGTAAGTAGATAAATAAATTGATAACCTATAAGATATATAAACTTTAAAAAAATATAATTGTTTAAAAAAATATATGCACACATTGTCACCTGAGTGAGGTAAAAAATAATAAAAATAATTTTATTATTATTTTAGGTGATTGTCATATTATTAAGAGGATAAATGACAAAGCTTCTAAACTTTGTTATGATGTAACAGGCTTCTAAAAAATAGAGCCTGTTACATCATATTTTTTGAGTCAGTCATTGCTTCAATTTCAATGCAAAGTGCCATTTACCATTGTTTATCAATGCTCATTTAAAGGACCTTCAGGAATCATAATAAATGATGAAATTGCTAATAATAATGACAGGTATAATTATTAACAATTAATATGGTAAAAAAAATAAAAAATTATTAATTTAAAATTTTGTAATCAATTAAATTAGGTTTGATTTTGAGATAGCCAATCAAGGAACACGTAGTACGCACTCTTATTACGCATCATGTGAATTAACAATTCACAACCCTGAAGAGCAAGATGAAGGATTGTGGGAGTGCTCTCTACGTGATGTGACTCAAACTGCAAATAAAACCATTTACATTGGTCCTAAAAAAAAAACAAAAACAATTGAAGTTACTAAAAAAATTGGCACAACTTTTGAAGTAAATATTATAAATTTTAATATACCTATATATTATATACTATAATTCAATAAATTTATGTATTTTATTTTTTTATTTAACAGCTGAATTGTACACATAAAAATGATTGGAAGACATGTACTATAAATGGTCCAAATGGTGAAGTTATAATTAATATGGTCATGAATCATTCATCTTTTTCTAATGAAAAATGTTCAATAAAAATTGAAAAAGCTGATGCAAACGCAAATGGTAATTGGATTTGTACAGCTGGTCATGGAGAATATGATGTAATAAAAACATTTATTGTTAAAATTACAGGTAAATACGCATATAACATATATTTTATTAATATATGAATACAAAAATTTGATTTTAAAATTTTTTTTTTTTAACAGATGATTATGCCACAGATGATAAAAAACATAATTTTGAGTGGTGGTACATTTTTTGTGGAGTTATTGTCATTTTAATAATTGGTGTAATTATAACATTGTGTGTTTGTAAATTTAAAAAAACCAAAACTCCTGAAATAAGAGAGTAAGTTATATTTTTTTTTTAAATTATATTCAATTATTTATTTGTTAATAATACATTTTTTTTTTGTATTTCAGTAATGAAAAAAATGAAAAGTTATCTCGTGAATATTCTATAATACAGCCGAGATTTGAATAGAGCAAAAAAAAAAAAAACAATTACAAATTAAAATGAATATTAAAAAGAAATACTAAATCAAAAGAAAAATAATTAAAAAAATTATACTGGACTTGTAATTGTAAAAATAATACTGAAATAAAAAATTTCCATTGAAAAAAATTTATTTCTTGTTATTATAATTATTTTTTATTTATTCCTTATATGCATACTGTTTGTAGATATGATATATATTAATTGAATAAAATATTCATTAATAATCATATCATTTAAAGTTTTCAAATTCGTAAGAAAAAAAAAAAATTGACGACAAAATTTAATTTTTTAATTTTTTTAAATTGAGGAAAGTTAAAATTATTTGTATTTTTTTTTTTTTTTTCAAAGAGAAATATTTAGCAAGAACTTCTTCCAGTCTTCTACATGGAGTTTTACCTCCATGGTCTTCTAGGATGGAGTTCTCCCCTATAGAGAACAGCTGTTCTCTATTCATGAGGTGTTCATGGGACATTATTCACACAGTATTATAAAGACTAGAGATTTTGCTTTCTCTTTTTTTGCCAAAAATTCTATGGAAAAAAAACCTGAAAAAACCAAAGCTAGGTTCAGTGCAATCCAGCGTATCTAAGTGTATCTAAACTTTGGCTCAGACACTGGCTCTTTTTTATTTTTTGTTTAAATAATATATACATTTATCATGAAGTTCATAGCCATTTATATTTTCTTTTTTGGGTAAGCATATATAAGAATTTTAATTGTGATTTATACATGTATATTTATTATTATTTAAATATAAGTATAACGATTGAACATTAAAAATTTATGTAATAAAAAAAAAAAAAAATTGAATATATTTTTTTAAATTTTTTAAATGTTATCAGGATTATCCAACATGAAATATTGGCTATGACAATATCCTCGAAAATTGACGATGAACCAAATAATAATAGTGAGGATAATTTAAAAGATGTTGATGAAAAAAATATAAATACAGAACTTGTCACAACAGAGAAGATAAAGGTAAACAATTCTAAACCATATATTGATACTGCAGAAAAACCTTATTGTTACTACCCATATCTTGAAAGGCCTCCATATGAAGATTTCGTTGAAGTTGACGCTGAAGCCCATCTAAATCAATCTGAATGCAGACTTAGCAAACGTGAGTTTTTATTAAAAACTTATTATTATTATTTTTATATTTTAAATAACGATATGCACTGTAAACTATAAACTTAAAAATAATAAGATTAGTAAGTATAAATTAATAATCTTTTTTTCGTTATATATTTTTAGCAATTGATATTGGCAACATAATTTCGAATCAGTGTGCAGATAGAATCATGGGTAGTGCTATGTCATTTGTATTAACTGATCGTTTGGACTGTAAATATTTGTCAACAACAAAAATTAAGATAAAAGCATTTTGTCATGTTTCACGTGAGCCAGTTTTTTTGATAGCTGTATATAAAAGAGTTGCTAATACTACAGTAGATTGGAGAGGTGTTTATAATCCTAAAAAGAATTTCTTAAGTTTCTGTAACCGTGGTATATACATAAATTTATTAAATGCGTATAATGAGTTGTTTTACAATTATGTATATTCAAGTGAATCCAGTATTAATAAAAAATAAAAATTATAAAATATATTTATTATTATTTTTTTTTGCTTTATATCTTTTATCGTAGACTAATGAATAATTTTGATAAAATTTACATTATATTATGTTGTGAAACTTATTTGTTATACCTTTTAAATATACATCCCAGAAAAATTCTTTACTTATGAATGTTTGTTGGTAATGCAAAATCACAATAAAAGTGTTGCTTTTTAGAAAAATGAAAAGCCTTCTCCCACTTTTTTTTAAAACCATTTGATGCCGTATTTCATTGTTATTTGTCTCCCACAACGTAACCTTTGTTGGTCGAATAATAAGCAAGGTCCAGTATATCTACACTATATGGACTTTGGCTCAGTCTGAATTATTATTTCAGTCTGAATCTTTTTTATTTTTCGTTTAAATTAAATACATTTATCATGAAGTTTATAGCCATTTATATTTTCTTTTTTGGGTATATATAAGCATTTAAATTTTTATTTATACATGTATCTATTATTAATTATTAAATTATTTAAATATATAATGATTGCGAATATTGACAATTTATATCATAAAAAAAATTTAATATATTTTTTTAAATGTTATATCAGGATTATCCAACATGAAATATTGGCTATGATAATATTTTCAGAATCAGAGAAGATAAAGGTAAACAATTCTAAACCATATATTGACACTGAAGAAAAACCTTATTGCCACAACCCGTATCTTGAAAGACCTCCATATGAAGATTTCGTCGAAATTGACTCTGAAGTTCATCGAAACCAATCCGAATGCAGACTTAGTAAACGTAAGTTTTTATCGAAAGCTTATTATTATTATTTTTATATTTTTAAATAATGATAACTATAAGTAAATTAATAATCTTTTTTTCGTTATATATTTTTAGCGATTGATATTGGCAACATAATTACGAATCAGTGTGCAGATAGAATAATGGGTAATGCAATGTCATTTGTATTGACTGATCGTTTGAACTGTAAATATTTGTCAACAACAAAAATTAAGATAAAAGCATTTTGTCATATTTCACATGAGCCAGTTTTTTTGATAGCTGTATATAAAAGAGTTGCGAATACTACAGTGGATTGGAGAGGTGTTTATTATCCAAAAGATAACTTCTTAGATTTTTGCAATCGTGATATATACATAAATTTATTAAATGCGTATAATGAGCTGTTTTACAATTATGTATATTCAAGTGAATCCAGTATTAATAAAAAATAAAAATTATAAAATATATTTATTATTATTTTTTTTGCTTCATATCTTTTATCGTAAACTAATAAATAATTATGATGAAATTAACATCATATTATATTGTAAAAATTATTCGTTATATCTGTTGAATATACATCCCAGAGAAACTCGTTATTTATGGTGTGTTGGTAATGCAAAAACACACAATAAAAATGTTGCTTTTTAGAATAATGAAAAAGCCTTCTCCCACTTTGCTTGAAAACCATTTGTTGCCGTATCTCCTTTTCCCAAAGTAATATTCTTTTGTTGGATCATAAGGTCCAGTGTGGTCCAGTGCATCTACACTATGGTCTTTGGCTTGTAAACTCATTATTATTTCAGTTTGGATCGTTTTATTTTTTGTTTAAATTATATACATTTATCATGAAGTTCATAGCCCTTTATATTTTCTTTTTTGGGTAAGCATATATAAGAATTTTAATTTTTATTTATACATGTATATTTATTATTATTTAAATATAAGTATAACGATTGAACATTAAAAATTTATGTAATAAAAAAAAAAAAAATTGAATATATTTTTTTAAATTTTTTAAATGTTATCAGGATTATCCAACATGAAATATTGGCTATGACAATATCCTCGAAAATTGACGATGAACCAAATAATAATAGTGAGGATAATTTAAAAGATGTTGATGAAAAAAATGTAAATACAGAACTTGTCACAACAGAGAAGATAAAGGTAAACAATTCTAAACCATATATTGATACTGAAGAAAAACCTTATTGCCACAACCCGTATCTTGAAAGACCTCCATATGAAGATTTCGTCGAAATTGACTCTGAAGTTCATCGAAACCAATCCAAATGCAGACTTAGTAAACGTAAGTTTTTATCGAAAGCTTATTATTATTATTTTTATATTTTAAATAATGATAACGATAAGTAAATAAATAATCTTTTTTTCGTTATATATTTTTAGCGATTGATATTGGCAACATAATTACGAATCAGTGTGCAGATAGAATCATGGGTAGCGCAATGTCATTTGTATTGACTGATCGTTTGAACTGTAAATATTTGTCAACAACAAAAATTAAGATAAAAGCATTTTGTCATATTTCACATGAGCCAGTTTTTTTGATAGCTGTATATAAAAGAGTTGCTAATACTACAGTGGATTGGAGAGGTGTTTATAATCCTAAAAAGAATTTCTTAAGTTTCTGTAACCGTGGTATATACATAAATTTATTAAATGCGTATAATGAGTTGTTTTACAATTATGTATATTCAAGTGAATCCAGTATTAATAATAAATAAAAATTATAAAATATATTTATTATTATTTTTTTTGCTTTATATCTTTTATCGTAGACTAATGAATAATTATGATGAAATTAACATCATATTATGAGTAAAAATTATTCGTTATACCTGTTGAATATACATCCCAGAGAAACTCGTTATTTATGGTGTGTTGGTAATGCAAAAACACACAATAAATATGTTGCTTTCTAGAAAAATGAAAAAGCCTTCTCCCACTTTGCTTGAAAACCATTTGTTGCCGTATCTCCTTTTCCCAAAGTAATATTCTTTTGTTGGATCATAAGGTCCAGTGTGGTCCAGTGCATCTACACTATGGTCTTTGGCTTGTAAACTCATTATTATTTCAGTTTGGATCGTTTTATTTTTTGTTTAAATTATATACATTTATCATGAAGTTCATAGCCCTTTATATTTTCTTTTTTGGGTAAGCATATATAAGAATTTTAATTTTTATTTATACATGTATATTTATTATTATTTAAATATAAGTATAACGATTGAACATTAAAAATTTATGTAATAAAAAAAAAAAAATTGAATATATTTTTTTAAATTTTTTAAATGTTATCAGGATTATCCAACATGAAATATTGGCTATGACAATATCCTCGAAAATTGACGATGAACCAAATAATAATAGTGAGGATAATTTAAAAGATGCTGATGAAAAAAATATAAATACAGAACTTGTCACAACAGAGAAGATAAAGGTAAACAATTCTAAACCATATATTGATACTGCAGAAAAACCTTATTGTTACTACCCATATCTTGAAAGGCCTCCATATGAAGATTTTCTTGAAGTTGACGCTGAAGCCCATCTAAATCAATCAGAATGCAGACTTAGCAAACGTGAGTTTTTATTAAAAACTTATTATTATTATTTTTATATTTTAAATAACGATATGCACTGTAAACTATAAACTTAAAAATAATAAGATTAGTAAGTATAAATTAATAATCTTTTTTTCGTTATATATTTTTAGCGATTGATATTGGCAACATAATTACGAATCAGTGTGCAGATAGAATCATGGGTAGTGCAATGTCATTTGTATTATCTGATCGTTTGGACTGTAAATATTTGTCAACAACAAAAATTAAGATAAAAGCATTTTGTCATGTTTCACGTGAGCCAGTTTTTTTGATAGCTGTATATAAAAGAGTTGCTAATACTACAGTAGATTGGAGAGGTGTTTATAATCCTAAAAAGAATTTCTTAAGTTTTTGTAACCGTGGTATATACATAAATTTATTAAATGCGTATAATGAGTTGTTTTACAATTATGTATATTCAAGTGAATCCAGTATTAATAAAAAATAAAAATTATAAAATATATTTATTATTATTTTTTTTTGCTTTATATCCTTTGTCGTATATTTATTTAATAACTGCGATAATATTATATCGGTTTAGTGTGAGACTATACATGAAAGTGCACTCTCTGCATGCAGTTTCAATTCATAAAGATGTTAATCTGTCTGCCTGACTGTGCCATATGGTTTACCAAATAACATCATGAAAACGAAAAAAAAAATCATTTGCTAAACACAGTACGAGTATTTCAAAGAATTTTTATTTTCTCTTTTTAATTTTTTGCATTGTCACATTTGTACAGATAAAAATGAGAAGCCAAATGTTCTGAGCACATGCAGTACAATGCAACAAAACAGAATAAGCATGGTGAAAATTATTTGGCTTAGTCTCAGTTTGCAATTGCAAGAAGTTGCTGCTCTTGTATATTATTTTTTGTGTTTATGAATACTTTGCTATGATGAAGGCCATAGCTATTTGCATTTTTATTTGCTTTATTGGGTAAGCATATTTAAATATTTAAGCATAATTATAGTGATTAAATATTTATTATAAAAAATATAAATTAATTTAAATATAATATTGTAAAAAAAATTAATCAAATTTATATGTTAAAATGTAAATGTTTTATTTAATTTTATAGAGTTTTAATCCAACAAGAAATATCAGCTATGACAATAGCTCCAATAACTGAAGAACCATACAACAGTACAGAGCCTGATTATTCAGATATGTATGATGATGAATATGTTGATACTAGACGTCCTTATTGCTATATTGATAATGAAGCAGTACTTCCTAAAAATGGTAGAGATTTTCCTGATATTGTCTCCACCTCCTCTTCAGCAAGAGGTCTATGCGAAATGAGAAAATGTAAGTTTAAAAATAATAATAAATATCATTTTTTGAAAGTAAATTTTTTTTATTTTTTTAATTTTCAATAATTTAATAAATATTTTTTTTTTTTTTTTGTATATTTAGCAATTGATGTTGGAAGTGCAATTTCGGAAATGTGTAAAGAAGAAATGGGTGGTGCAGTGCCATTAGTATTGTCTAATGGACTTAATTGTAAATTAATATCAACACCAAAAATGAGAATGAAGGCAAGATGTTTATATACACACGAAGTTGGTCCCATATTTATAATAAATGTTGATAAAAAAATTGGTAATATAACTAAAAGATGGGATGGTTGTTTTACTATTTATAACAATCACTTGAATTTTTGTAATCATAAAAAAAACTTTTAAATAAAATTGTAGTAAAATTGATGAAAAATTTTTTTACAATTAAAAATAAAACAAAAACTCATTGAAAAAATTGTATAATTGTTATTTCTAATATTTTAAATTATATTTTTATATCATAATAACATTTTTATGATAAAATATTGATAAAATAAATTTAATATTTTCTTTTTTTTTTATGTAGTGTCTGTTTTTTTTCAGCTGTACTTGGTCGTAAAAAATTACATGTATTAACATATTTCAGATGTTAATAATATTAATATTTAAAAAATTAAATTGAAAATTAATTTAAATAAATAAACAAAAAAAAAAAAAATTGGTATAACAATTAATTTAAATTTTATTTAAATTAAAAATATAGTCTCATTAAAGTACAGACATATAAATGCAGTTAAAAATTATTTGGAATCATTAGATTGATTGTATATATTAATATTATTATAAAAACAATTATTATTATTTTTTATTCTCACTATTTTTATAATAATATATTTAATTTAATAATCATGTTTCTTTATATTTATAAATTTTCCAAGCACCAATTTTATATCTCAACCAAATAAGACCAAGATCACGACCCATTTGTAACCAACTCCAAAATGGTACAATTTTAGAACCTTCAATTTCCATCCAATTAACAGCAATTTCAGTAAGTGGAATATTTAATTTTTGTGCAATAAATAGCATTTCAACATCAAATGCCCAACGTTCAACATGAAGTGATTTAAATAAACATTTTGCTGATGAACGTGTTAATAATTTAAAACCACATTGTGTATCTCTTATTCCACGTACACACAATAACCATACAAGAAAATGAAAACCATGCATTAATAATAAACGAAAAAATGATCTCTTTGCTGTTTCATCTTTTTCTAAATGTGCTCTTGAACCACAAACAACAGCATCTTTAACAGATACTTTATCAGGATTTAATTTATAATCATCTGTATAAAATAATATTAATATTAATTAAATTAATATAGCTAAATAATAATAATACATACATCCAATAATTTGTTGAAGACTATCTTCTAATTTTTCTATGTCATTAAATTTTGTTGCACCATCAGCATCAGCAAAAAGAAGTACACTACCACGTGCACTTTGCATACCCTTATAATAATAAAATAATATAATTAATAATATTTATAAAATAAAAATAAAATAAAATAATTAATAATGTCTTACAAGTCTAACTGCTCCACCTTTACCACGATTTTTTACTAATCCAAGTACCCTGACAGAATCAAATTTAGTTGCATAACTTTGTGCAACATCAATAGTTTTATCAGTACTTCCATCACTAACAACAATAATTTCATACTTAAAACTTGTTTTTTTTCTTTTTTCTAAAAATTCAATAGCTTCATCAAGCATTGGAATAACTAAAAAAATAAATAAATAAATATTATTAATTAATATTATAATAATAATAAAAAAATAAAACAACATACGTCGTTCTTCTTCATTGTATGCTGGAACAATAACACTCAAATGTAAACTAAAATCTTCATCTAATGATGGAAATTTTTTTTTTTCTCCATTTTTACCATCAATATAATATTTTTCATCTTTATGTCTAATGACATTTGGATATGGTGATGTTATTATATACAAAATAATACAAAACTGTAATAAATAAAAAAATTTCAACAATGAAAAAAATAAAATAAAATTGTAACCTAAAACAATTATTATAAACTTACTCCAGTTATAAATATTAAAGTAAATATGATGATAAATACAGCAATTATCTCCAAGTTAATCATCATGATATTGATGATGATTTAACTCGTGTCTAATTAATTTATAAAAATATAATATTATTTATAAAAACACCATTCCACGTCACTTGTTGACTTGTGTCAATTCAGTAGACGTTGCCATATTTTTTTTTTGTACACGCATGTAAATTTAAAGCCGCCAAAAACAATAATTTTTTAAAAAATTTTTTATCAATAATTATAAATGCGCTTGCGTGATAACCATTTTAATTTTTTTATGTGGGAAATATTTAATTTGTTTTTCTACTGTGCTTTTTAATTGTTAAATTATTATCTTGTTGTTTCCATGGTATTTTTTATTTCTTTATAAATCAAAAAAAAATATATACCAATATATTGTGACATTTTTTTAATAATATAAAAAACAAATTTTATATTTAATTTAAATATTTAATTAAATATGAATGAAAAATTTGATTCATCATTAAAATCAAAAGAAAAATTTAAATTATTTATTCCAGGTAAACCAAAAACTCATCAACAAGCTGCTGATGAAAAATTAAATATTAAAAATATTGTTAATAAAAAATTAACAAACAGTGAAGATGATGATTGTTCAAAAAAAAATAAAAAATCTAAATCATCAAATGATGAATTTAAATTTGAACCAACACCTCCACCAGATCCAAGGCAATGAAAAAAAAAAAAAAAAAATACATAAATAAAATAAAAAGTATATTTAATATTAAATTTTAAATTTTAGATTTCAACAAACAAATCAAACTATGCGTTGCTATGTAATGTATACAGATTTTTATAAATGTGAAAATATTCTTGGTAAAGATAATGATGCTTGTAAAATGTTTAAAAATATATATCAAAAAATATGTCCAAGTGTATGGATAAATCATTGGGATGAATTACGTGAAAATAATATAATGCCTTGGCCAAAATCATACCTAGATCAAATTAAATCATCAAAAAAATAATTATTATATATTTTTTAATTTAAATCTTATTAATTAATAAATAAACAAACACATCAAACAATTTATTCACGTAGAAATATTAATTATTTTATTACACAGGTACAAGATGTCTGTTTTTTTTCTTTTCTTCTTTTTTTTTTTTTTTTTTTTATATAAGTTTTGAATAGAAAAACAAAAAAAAAAAAAAAGTTAACAAAAAATATATGTATAATAAATAATTAAATAATAATAATAATAATATAATGAAAACACATAAGTTTTAGTTGGCCAAAGTACTTGAGACATCGATGACAAATTTCTGTGTCTTTTTTTTTTTTAAATCGTTGAATTTTGTCGTGATGATTTTTGAGCAAAATAATTTATAATTATAATATATTTTTTCTTTCTTTTCACTTATGTAGCACTATTTTTTTTTTTTCTTCTTATTTTTAACAAATGTTCACTCAAAAAAACATAATTTTTTTTTTTAAACATATAACACCCAATAATAATCTTATAAAATTTATGTTGTATACAAAAAAACGAAAAAAAAAATTTTTAAAAATTTTGTTTAACAAATTTTAAATAAAAAAAAAAAAATTCAAAACATATTTAATTATCTAGTTATGAGTGTGAAAGATGATAACTTAAATCTGGTAGAAAAAGAAAAAGCATTAATTTTTTGAATAATAATATTGAAAAATATTGATGAATTTTCACTTTCTTTTTTCTTCTTATATAAATCCTTGGATACAAATTTATTTTATATCACAGCCCACACTTTTTTAAAATTATTTTGTCAAGCATATTTAACTACTTTTTTTTTTTTCTGATGACAACTTACCATCAAAAGACAGAGGAATGGCCATCCAACGATTCCCCCAGTTTTGAAGAATATGTTGATTTTTTATTTTAAATAAAAATATATAAATAATATATTTACATCCACAAAATCAGGTTGTTGTGGTTCTATTCACATCAGGGTCTGTAAAGGAGACAAAAAAAAAAAAAAAAAAAAAAAAAAAAAAAAAGAAAAAAAAGTAAAAATAGTATCAAGCTTTGTTGGAAACAATTTGTTAAGTAGAATGCCTTTAGTCAAAGTATAAATTTAATTGTCAAATTAATAACATAATTATTCATGTTAAATTCAAATAATTATGTTAATAATATTAAGACTATTAAATAAATACAATAAATTAATAAATAGATAATAAAATAGTTAAAATAATAATTTAAAAAAAAAAAAGAAAAGAAAAGAATTGATTAAAGATAGTAACGATGAAGTAATAATTCCCAACCCCCAGTTATTTAGACAATCGAACCACCTTACGTATGATAAATAAATCCTAGTAAACATTGTTGTTATTGTCCACGATTTTTATCAAGATGATTATAAGAACAGCCATCATCACTGCATGTACCCATCAATTCATATGGACAAAGTATTCCATTTGGATCAAAATTTCTGAATAAAAAAAAAGAAACAAACAACAAATGCCCTCAGACATATTATCAATATGCTACAGTTTTATAAAAATAAATAAATTAATTAATAATATAAATATTAAACATACCCTTGTGTGCTAGAAATTGTTGATGTAACTTGTTTATCAGTCTCATTATTTAATTTTTTATTTTTATCAATAATTAATCTATTTTTTTTAGCTTCAACAATACGTGGTGTACTGCTAAAAGTTGGTTGACAATTATCTTCAATAATAACAGATATATTTTCAACAACTTCAGTTAAATCATCATCACATTCATCAACACATTTATCATTTTTTTTTTCTGTTATTAAATTATTATTATTTAATTGAATTTTTTGTTGTTCATTATTATCTTTATTTGATATGTTTGTTGGTGTTGTTTTTTGAGATAATTGTCTAGTATGATATACAACTTCTTTTAAACTATCAACCATTTTTTGTGCACCAGTACTTGGTACTCTGGAAATAAAATATATTAAATATAATATAAATATAATATTTTAAATAAATGAAATATTTGTTTTTTTTTTAAATAATTAATATTACTTGTAACGAGGACCAATAACATTAATACCAATTCCTTGACAAAGTTTTGTCAGTTTAAGACATTTTGTACGACCATTAATTATTGTTTTATGTGCTTTAGCTACTTTTGGACCCATTTTTGTTAATTTTGTTCGTTGTTCTTGTAAACATTCTTCAGCAAGTTTTAATTTCATTTTAAGTTTACGTACTTCAACTGTTAATTCTGTTTGAAGCTCACGTTCAATATCCCATTGTTTTAAATTATCAGATAATTCATTTAAATTGTTGAGAACCAGATTTCTAATATTATAAAATATATACATATAAAACAATTTTATTATTGATAAAAAAAAATAAAAATTAAATAATCTACTCACCGACTATTAATTAATTCTTTTTCAATTAATGATAATTTTTCTTTTTTAAGATCATCACTGAGATTATTTAAATTATCTAATTCAATTTTAACATCTGATTTTATTTTATTTGAAAGATCTTTTGATGGTGATTCAATT
>WSYQ01000860.1:0-34685 GCA_011426435.1 Lysiphlebus fabarum
TCGATGCTGCTTCTCCTTTTTTTCCAGGATCAGGACTTTTTGAAAAAAAAAATTCTGCGGTCCTAAAAAAAAATCGGAAAAATATGGGGTTTGATCAGGGTTATAGAACTTGGAAAGAGGTATTCGATGCTGCTTCTCCTTTTTTTCCAGGATCAGGACTTTTTGAAAAAAAAAATTCTGCGTCTTCAAAAAAAATCGGAAAAATATGGGGTTTGATCAGGGTTATAGAACTTGGAAAGAGGTATTCGATGCTGCTTCTCCTTTTTTTCCAGGATCAGGACTTTTTGAAAAAAAATTCATGCGGCTCTCAAAAAAAATCGGAAAAATATGGGGTTTGATCAGGGTTATAGAACTTGGAAAGAGGTATTCGATGCTGCTTCTCCTTTTTTTCCAGGATCAGGACTTTTTGAAAAAAAATTCATGCGGCTCTCAAAAAAAATCGGAAAAATATGGGGTTTGATCAGGGTTATAGAACTTGGAAAGAGGTATTCGATGCTGCTTCTCCTTTTTTTCCAGGATCAGGACTTTTTGAAAAAAATTCATGCGGCTCTCAAAAAAAATCGGAAAAATATGGGGTTTGATCAGGGTTATAGAACTTGGAAAGAGGTATTCGATGCTGCTTCTCCTTTTTTTCCAGGATCAGGACTTTTTGAAAAAAAATTCATGCGGCTCTCAAAAAAAATCGGAAAAATATGGGGTTTGATCAGGGTTATAGAACTTGGAAAGAGGTATTCGATGCTGCTTCTTCCTTTTTTTCCAGGATCAGGACTTTTTGAAAAAAAATTCATGCGGCTCTCAAAAAAAATCGGAAAAATATGGGGTTTGATCAGGGTTATAGAACTTGGAAAGAGGTATTCGATGCTGCTTCTCTCTTTTTTTCCAGGATCAGGACTTTTTGAAAAAAAATTTATGCGGCTTTCAAAAAAAATCGGAAAAATATGGGGTTTGATCAGGGTTATAGAACTTGGAAAGAGGTATTCGATGCTGCTTCTCCTTTTTTTCCAGGATCAGGACTTTTTGAAAAAAAATTCATGCGGCTCTCAAAAAAAATCGGAAAAATATGGGGTTTGATCAGGGTTATAGAACTTGGAAAGAGGTATTCGATGCTGCTTCTCCTTTTTTTCCAGGATCAGGACTTTTTGAAAAAAATTATGCGGCTCTTCAAAAAAAATCGGAAAAATATGGGGTTTGATCAGGGTTATAGAACTTGGAAAGAGGTATTCGATGCTGCTTCTCCTTTTTTTCCAGGATCAGGACTTTTTGAAAAAAAAAATTCTGCGGTCTTCAAAAAAAATCGGAAAAATATGGGGTTTGATCAGGGTTATAGAACTTGGAAAGAGGTATTCGATGCTGCTTCTCCTTTTTTTCCAGGATCAGGACTTTTTGAAAAAAAAAATTCTGCGGTCTTCAAAAAAAATCGGAAAAATATGGGGTTTGATCAGGGTTATAGAACTTGGAAAGAGGTATTCGATGCTGCTTCTCCTTTTTTTCCAGGATCAGGACTTTTTGAAAAAAAATTCATGCGGCTCTCAAAAAAAATCGGAAAAATATGGGGTTTGATCAGGGTTATAGAACTTGGAAAGAGGTATTCGATGCTGCTTCTCCTTTTTTTCCAGGATCAGGACTTTTTGAAAAAAAATTATGCGGCTTTAAAAAAAATCGGAAAAATATGGGGTTTGATCAGGGTTATAGAACTCGGAAAGAGGTATTCGATGCTGCTTTTCTTTTTTTTCCAGGATCAGGACTTTTTGAAAAAAAATTTATGCGGCTTTTAAAAAAAATCGGAAAAATATGGGGTTTGATCAGGGTTATAGAACTTGGAAAGAGGTATTCGATGCTGCTTCTCTTTTTTTTCCAGGATCAGGACTTTTTGAAAAAAAATTTATGCGGCTTTTAAAAAAAATCGGAAAAATATGGGGTTTGATCAGGGTTATAGAACTTGGAAAGAGGTATTCGATGCTGCTTCTCCTTTTTTTCCAGGATCAGGACTTTTTGAAAAAAAAAATTCTGCGGTCTAAAAAAAATCGGAAAAATATGGGGTTTGATCAGGGTTATAGAACTTGGAAAGAGGTATTCGATGCTGCTTCTCCTTTTTTTCCAGGATCAGGACTTTTTGAAAAAAAAAATTCTGCGGTCTTCAAAAAAAATCGGAAAAATATGGGGTTTGATCAGGGTTATAGAACTTGGAAAGAGGTATTCGATGCTGCTTCTCCTTTTTTTCCAGGATCAGGACTTTTTGAAAAAAAATTTATGCGGCTTCAAAAAAAATCGGAAAAATATGGGGTTTGATCAGGGTTATAGAACTTGGAAAGAGGTATTCGATGCTGCTTCTCCTTTTTTTCCAGGATCAGGACTTTTTGAAAAAAAATTCATGCGGCTCTCAAAAAAAATCGGAAAAATATGGGGTTTGATCAGGGTTATAGAACTTGGAAAGAGGTATTCGATGCTGCTTCTCCTTTTTTTCCAGGATCAGGACTTTTTGAAAAAAAATTCATGCGGCTCTCAAAAAAAATCGGAAAAATATGGGGTTTGATCAGGGTTATAGAACTTGGAAAGAGGTATTCGATGCTGCTTCTCCTTTTTTTCCAGGATCAGGACTTTTTGAAAAAAAATTTATGCGGCTTTTAAAAAAAATCGGAAAAATATGGGGTTTGATCAGGGTTATAGAACTCGGAAAGAGGTATTCGATGCTGCTTCTCCTTTTTTTCCAGGATCAGGACTTTTTGAAAAAAAATTTCATGCGGCTTTTAAAAAAAATCGGAAAAATATGGGGTTTGATCAGGGTTATAGAACTTGGAAAGAGGTATTCGATGCTGCTTTTCCTTTTTTTCCAGGATCAGGACTTTTTGAAAAAAAATTCATGCGGCTCTCAAAAAAAATCGGAAAAATATGGGGTTTGATCAGGGTTATAGAACTTGGAAAGAGGTATTCGATGCTGCTTCTTTTTTTTTTCCAGGATCAGGACTTTTTGAAAAAAAATTTATGCGGCTTTTAAAAAAAATCGGAAAAATATGGGGTTTGATCAGGGTTATAGAACTTGGAAAGAGGTATTCGATGCTGCTTCTCCTTTTTTTCCAGGATCAGGACTTTTTGAAAAAAAATTCATGCGGCTCTCAAAAAAAATCGGAAAAATATGGGGTTTGATCAGGGTTATAGAACTTGGAAAGAGGTATTCGATGCTGCTTTTCCTTTTTTTCCAGGATCAGGACTTTTTGAAAAAAAATTCATGCGGCTCTCAAAAAAAATCGGAAAAATATGGGGTTTGATCAGGGTTATAGAACTTGGAAAGAGGTATTCGATGCTGCTTCTCCTTTTTTTCCAGGATCAGGACTTTTTGAAAAAAAATTTATGCGGCTCTCAAAAAAAATCGGAAAAATATGGGGTTTGATCAGGGTTATAGAACTTGGAAAGAGGTATTCGATGCTGCTTCTCCTTTTTTTCCAGGATCAGGACTTTTTGAAAAAAAATTCATGCGGCTCTCAAAAAAAATCGGAAAAATATGGGGTTTGATCAGGGTTATAGAACTCGGAAAGAGGTATTTGATGCATTTGGTACTTATTTTTAAAAATCATTCTAAGATATCGATAGTAACACATCTCAAAATTTATTAAAAATTTCCGAGTTATATTTTGAATTTTTATTAGGCGAATATAATGACCGAAGAGGTGTTCTTTTTCTATTTTTTTTTTTTTTAATTTCGATATTTTATCAGGTGAATATAATTACCGAAGAGGTAATTGAATTTTTATTTTTCTTTTTGAAAAATTTCCGAATTTGTATTAGGCAAATTTAATATTTGAAGAGATATTCATCTTATAGAAAATTATTTAAAAACTTTCATAAAAATTAAAGTATTGAAATTTAGCATTCATAAACAAAAATTATTTAATGGTCGGTATACTTTATTTTTTGTTTTTTCATCATGTTCTTATTTATACAGTTTTTGAAAAATAACTTATTATTTTTTTTTAATTATTATAATATTTTCTTTTTGTTTAATTTCAGTTTACTAAAAACATATTAATTTAATTTCACTTTATCGACGTCGATTTCTGAATAATAATAATAAAAATTATTGATTGATGTTATTCAGAGTCAAAGGCGCATAATTAGCATCGTTAAATAAAAAAATCATTACCTCGAATTTGAGGTGGTGGCATATTCGTTGGAGGTGGATGTGGCGGTAGTGGCCGCATCCAAGGCCCTTGCCATGGTGCTGGTGATGGTCCTTGTGCTGAAGGCATTATTGGCACGAAATCTCCATCTTCGATTATAAAATATTGTTAATGTAGTTTTGTTTAATAGTCTATGTTTTTTTTTTACTTGATATATTTTATTTATTTATACTAACCAGGTGATAACCTTTTTGATTCCACGCTATGTTTTTCACCTGCAGAATATACAACCAAGATTAAAAAAAATAAATAAATAATAGTATTTATAGCGTGGATCATATGCAAAGCAAAACTACATAAATTTTAATTTTTTATTTTATTTAATTCATTCTTTTTTTTTTAATAAATCATTTTCATTAAAATCTAAATAATGCAAATAGATGATTCTTTATATTCATGTATCCTGAAAATAAGTAAGTAAATATCATTTAAATAAAATATCTCAATGATCTGGACACCAGTGTTTCTGAAATTTCACCAATTTTTTTTTTTTTTCTTAAATATAGGTAAAATAAAATAAAATAAATAAAACAGCATTCAAATCTGAAATTCAGCAATAAAATTTACTTTGTTTTTTTTTTTTTTTTTACATCAACAAGCATGTATAAAATTGTAGTATAGATTGGACGTCTTTTCACCATTCCATTCAGTTTCCATCTAATATAAAACATTCTCAAGCCATAACATAAAAATTTACAAATTTGAATAAATATCCTTGTCAGCAATCAGTCTACAATATTATCTAACTATTGTATTAATTCAGTGTGATCAATTATTTATTATTTTTTTTAATTTATTCAATTTATTAAATTTATTTAATTAAAAATAAATATATATATATATTTTATTTATCATTTACAGTCTAAGAGTATCATTAACGCACGTTTGGAAGTACTGACAAATATTCTAGAGTATTTATAATTTTATATTAACAACGTTTTTAGTTAATATATGTATAAAATTTAAAAAATGCTGTTAAATATTTTAACATGTATAATAAATTCATACTGACTTGTACTTAGAATATTAGTCAGTTTTCCAAATGAAATACTCTTAGCTACAGACCTGGATGTGGAAGTGGCATTAACGGCTTGTTTCTTTCGCCATGAGCTGGACCTGGTGGAGGACCATGCCCGTGCAGTTGTTGTCTCTCTTCATCACTGCTTAAACAATTCAGTCAAATTGATTATTTAAAATAAAAAAAAAATAAATAAAAATAAATTCATCTTTAGTTTAATAGAAGACGTTGGAGCAATGATCCCTGGAACTTTATTCTCTCTTTCTCTTTGCCTATTGTTTTATTTATTTTTTTTTTTAAATTTATTTATTCATTTTTTTATTAATTTCTCTTTTCATAAAACATAATTTTCTTTGGGCTGTTTTTAATTGATTAATGTTATACAATTATTTAATAATATCATGAGTCCAATTTTGTATATTAATTTAACGACGCCTACACCTAAAACTATTCAAGAGTTTATTACTTATTTTAATTAATAAAACAAATTATACTTTCAAGTTAATTTGGGTGTGATACATATTATTATTTTTTTTATGATGAATCACCCATATCACATTATCATATCATATCATTTCATCAAAGTCAATAACAAACAATTTTAATTTACATATTTTTTTTGTTTTGTTTTCATGTTTCTTTATGATTATAATTTACAAGCAATAAAATAATTATAAAACCCAGATATTTTTTCAAATATTTATAATAAATTAATAATAAAATTTAACAAATGTTTTGTTAAATAAAACAGAAAATAAATATATCTGAGTTTTATTGAAAATTATATTAGCTAAAACTCTCAGTTATTATTTTTTAATTTTCTTTATAATTATTCTGGTAATTAAATATTAGTTAATATTTTTTTAATTATTATTTTCATTTGTATTTTATTTTTTTTTTCTTTTGTAAGTAAATAAATAAATAAACAAACACAGTCCAAATATAGATCTATAATTAAATAATAAAAACAATATTTTTTTTTATTAATAATTTATCACCAACTGTTCCAATGAAAAATATTCAAATATTATTTATCTGTAAAAATAAAAAAGATGCATTTTTAAATGCCCTTAAACTCAAAACTTTTAAACGTAAATATTTATAAATGAAAAAGATAAACCTATATATATTTATTTGTTTAATTAAATATATTAAAAAATAATAAAATAACAATTTAAAAAAAAAAAAAAAATTTATTTGACACTGGTATAATCCTGCACTACTTCCATTTACTTGTGGCTCGTTGTCTACATTCACTATGGATTAAAAAATAATTTTTATTTGCTTTTATAATAGTATTATATTTTTTACTTATTTTCCGCAACAGCAACCATAACATTATTTTTTTATAATTAAATGTATTTATCATTTATTTAATATTTTTAATTATATTTATTATATAATATATTTTATTTTTTTACAACTCACCCATTTCCATGTCGATGAATTGGAGGTGGGTCACAATAAAAAGCTGGACCCTCCTATAATTAAAACATTAATATTTTATTTATTATTAATTTAAATAATATTAATTTATTAATTTATTAATTTATCAAATTACCTGAGGTCCTTCAGGATCATTAAATCTTCGTTTTACACCATGACCTTTTTGTTGTTCTTGTGAATCATTTTGTTTATGTAATTCAAATGAATTATGTGATGGTTGAACAGCATAATGAACTTGAGCCTGCATATGTTCATTTTGATATTGTAATTGCTGTGTATAATGAACTTGTGTTTGTACTTGTGAATGAGGTATATTGTGCATTCCTTGTGGTAGAGGCATTTGAACCTGTTGAATTTTGAAATTAAAATATTAATCAAATTTAATTTAATTTTTTTTTTATATCTATTATAAAATAATTATTTACTTGTCCTTGAGGTGGTGGTTGATGAGCTTGAAATAACCATGGTGCATTTTGTGGTGGTGGTTGATGTTGTTGCTGTTGTTGGTGGTGGTGTTGTTTTTGTTGTTGTTGATTTGGTGGTGGTACACTTGTCAATAAATTCATAGAATTAGTCATTTGATTTGGTGGTGGTACCATCTGTGGTGGTGGTGGTACTGGTTGTGGTGGTTGTCCTTGTTCAATTGTTCTGTCAATAATTCCTCCATCAGGACCAACTGATAATTGTGATATTTGTTGAGTATGATGAACTGGTGATTGTGATGTTGGTACTAAAAATGTTTGTGTTGTAGGTGGTGATATTTGATGTTGAACATCAAATTGTGATTGTATAATATGTTGTTCAGAATTATGTGATACAATATGTTCACCAGATTGTAAAACAAATTGTTGTGTTTGAGATGGTTCTGTTTGTACTTGTTGATATTGAATTTGATAAGTTTGTGGTATTGGTGGTGGTGGTTGATTTGGTGGAAAATTTGGTGGTGGAAAATGAAGATGAAGAAGAGATGGTGGAGGTGGTTGATGAGTTATATTTAATGGTGCTGATGGTGGTGGTTGTTGTAAATTAACATTGACTGTTTCAATTCCAGTTTGTGGTGAAGGAGGTCGTTGCATATTTGGTTGTGTGTATACATATGAAACAGTACCATTGACTGGCGCTGCACCGCTAAATCCAGGTTGACCTGAATAAAAAATTAGATATACATATATGATACATTTATAAATAATTAAAATCTCTATGATTATTGATTTTATTTTATTTTCATTTATAATTTATTTATAGATAAAACAATAATAATAATGATAATTTTTACCTGGACTTTGTGGTGGAGGTTGACTCATGACATACATTTGAGTAACTGGCTGTTGAGATGAATGACTTGATGCCGGTACTTGAATATGTAATGGTTGACCTGAATGAATTTGATATTGTACTTGACCAGTTGGTGGTGGACCAATTAATTGTACTTGTCCAACTTGATGTTGTGATGAAATTAAATTTTGAAGATCTTGATTTTGTCCTTGTTGTCCAATTGATCCAGAATGTGTTGGTATATGAACACCAGGTGGTGGTACTCCTGTTCCAGGACCACCTGCCATTGTTGCAGTTAAAATAGTTGCTGGTAATGTTACAACACTACTTTGAGGATGTTGAATAATATCTTGATGTTGTATTGTAACAACATTTGGTTGTCCTAATGATCCAATATTCATTGTTTGAAAATGAGCTTGTTGTATTTGTTGTAATTGTGATGTTTCAAGTACTTGTTGTGATTGTACTGGTGGTGGTTGTTGTTGAATATAAGATTGTAATTCTGATTGCATTGTTTGTATTAAATTAATTGCAAGTTGTTTTGCTGTTTGTAATAATTCTGTTTTTGGATGTTGAATATATAAATGAAGTGGTTCTGGTGATTCTGTGCCTAAAATTGGATCAGTAAATTGTGAACCACGACCACGTAATGTTACTGTTGCTCCAGTTTCACCTCTTATATATAATAAATTTGCTCCACCAGCACCAATAATACGTCCACGTAAATCAAATCCTGGTGGTGCATTTTCTATACCAACACATATTTTTTCAACAGATGAAACACCTGAATGAAGACTCATTAATGGTGGAGGTGCATTTGTAAATCTACTAGGTCGTTGTAAAACATTTTGATGCTCTGACTTTATTATTTCATTAATTTTTTGTATTGCAAGATCAATATTTATTTTTTCATGACCTTGAATATAAAGATAAAGTGAACGTTCATTTGGACAACGTGATTTTTCTTGTTCTGTCATAAATCTTCCACGTGTTGATACAGTTGCTCCTAAAAAAAAAAAATTTTAAAATTGATTATTAATAAGAGTTACTAATTTAAATTACAATTTATTGATCTAGCTGAAATTATTATCATTATTATTTTAATTTATTTTATTTATACCTGAAAAATTATTAATTTCATCTTGAATGTAGCCTTTTGTAAGCAGAGTTCTAGCACTTGGTGGTGTTTCATTGATATCAAATTCAGTTGAAAAAAATTCTGAATTCTTGTATGATCCATTTATTAATAAAGACTATTGAAAAAGATAATATTAAAAATATAATTATGAAATTGTAAATTTTATATATAATTTACAAAAAATTATAAATCTTTTAGACTTACTTTGTTGGCCCCATTGGCACCACGATATTTACCTCGAGCCATGAGCATTGACGTATTTTTTTTCAACAACATTCGTCAATGTTTTCATTCCTACGTTGTCATTCCATAATTTTTTCTAAACTTACAAAAACAAAAACAAATTGAACATCAGCAAAATATTTAGTTTATGTTTTATTATTATTTTATTAAATATAAAACATTGTTAAATATAACACTCAATTTACATTAATCAAAGCTCTTTTTTTTTTTTTTTTCATTCAGTATATCACCAAGCTGACCTTTTATTTATCATATGTAATGACTTTTAAGATTACATAAAACATGTTAATTTACATCTCATCAATTTATTAATAAAAATTTTATTAATAACATATAAGTAGGTATATTTAATAATATAAAAAATAAATAATAATTATAAATATAAATATACCTATACCAGATGAATTTTGAATTGTGTTAATTATTGTCAATGATAAAAATTCCAGTCCAAAGCAAAACAAATCAACAAAAAACAAGTATTTCTCTGAATTCATTATTCACAACACATATAATATTTTTGTACTTTAATTTATTCCAAATTTATTTTCAATCAAGTAACACTGTATAATTTAATCACAATGATTATTATGATGTTTATTTATATATACTTAGTATGTAGTTAATTATTTTGCTCTATAAAATAAATAAAAAATAAATAATAAAAAAATATATTTATAATCGATTAGATACTTTAGTAATGGCTGACGTTATATTAAAAAAAAAAAAAAAGAATAAATAAGAAAATATATGCTTACACACAGAAGAGAGAAAGAATATCATCTATCCATGAAAAGCTTGATTTTTTGACAGATCAGTAATCTGATACGCTGATACGATGCATGACGTAATTTGCATTAATTCACAAAAAAAAAAAAACAAAAAAACAAATAAATAAAAATAATAATCAACAATATCAGTCCTTGGTATATATGTAACGATAGATGGCAAATTCCTACATTCTGTTTTATCGTCATCATCATAATCATCATCATGACATCATCATCATCATCAATAAAATAATCATCATAATTAAATTGATATAAATAATAACAATAAAGACACCCCTCTTAAAAACGTCCAATTGACAATATACAAAATTGTATTTATTTTGGCGCCAACATATCAGAATAATTTTTGTGTTTATCTGTTTAATTTTATTAAACAAATTTATCTTGTCAACAAAAAAAAAATAATAGGTAAATTATAAATTATAATTTGTAATTAATTATTTTAATAATTGCAAATAAAATAATATTTATTTAATTTTAATTTTATATTTATTTTGTTTGAGGTTACTTGTTTGAGGTTTGCTTGTTAATATTGTTAATATATTGTTAAAAAAATTAAAAACAAAAAATTAACAATAAAAATGTGATGCCAGTTTGATAATTCAATAATATTGTTAATTATTTTTGCTAGAAAAATTATGGATGATCCAATGGAAGCCCGTTTGAAGCCGTATGTCATTGACAGTAATGAAGCATTGGATATAAAATTAATTCGTAAAGAGGATGATCTTGAGGATGATGATACTTCATTTAGTCCTGAAATGTCTCATCAAGTATTTGGAGACAGGTATAAATATTTTGTTTTATAGAATTTAATTATCATTATCAAGTTTACAAACAACCTAATAATTATTTATTGATTTATTTATTTATTTCGACAGTGAAACAATTTTTGGATATAAAGATCTACAAGTCCAGTTGTATTATTCAGCAGGTTCACTTGAAACATATCTTGGTATGAAATATACTGAAAAATTACACAAAGGTGAATTTGATGATGTTGAACCTGATGATGTATTTCCAAAATTAATGAGTAAATTAACACCACCTGTTTATGATAATTTGGATACATTTATTAAGGCATTATCAAAAGATGAAAAATTTAAACCATCTGGTGAACTTTTGCATTCATTTACAGTAAATGGTAAATAGCAAATTAATAATTTAAATATTTATTTTATTATTTTGTGTATTAATAATATTATATTTAATAAATTATTTAGATAATGGAAACAATCGTCAGTTTGAAGTTTATAAAGCAGATATGACATGTCCAGGATTCAAAGAATATCATGATCGTTTACAAATGTTTATTTTGTGGTACATTGATGCAGCAAGTTTCATTGATGTTGATGATGATCAATGGCATTATTTTAATATGTATGAAAAATTTACATTATCTGGTCATCAACGTTATGCTACTATTGGATTTGCAACTGTTTATCAATATTATGCATATCCAAATCATACAAGACCACGTATTGCACAAGTATTAATATTACCACCATTTCAAAAACTTGGTCTTTGTGCTAATCTTTTACGCGCTATTTATCGTCATTATATTGGATCAAATGAAGTTAAAGATATAACTGTTGAAGATCCAGCAATTGAATTTCAAAGAGTCAGAGATTATGTTGATGCTATTAATTGTATGAAATTACCAAGTTTTTCGAGAGAATCACTTATTCAAGGTTTTAATAAAGATATGGTTAATGAAGCAAGAGATAAATATAAAATAAATAAAAGACAGTCAAGACGTATTTATGAAATTTTAAGATTACGAATGACTGATTTATCAAATGAACAAGAATACAGAGATTACAGATTGGATGTTAAAAAACGTTTAAATAGTCCATACAAACGTGGTTTACAAGATATGAAAAGATTAGAATCACTTGGAAGTGTTGCTATACCACCACCAGAACAACGTATTCAATCACTTGAAAAAGAATATCGTTCACTTGAAGAAGACTACAAAAAAGTCATTAGACGTCTTGAAGAAACATCTGAACAATAAATTAAAATTAAAAAACAAATTAACAATTAAACAAAATTACCAACTCTCAATAATTATCATCAGCAAATTAAATTATTAATCATCAAATGAAAATCAATCATTATTGCATAATTTGCTGGAAAAATTTTTGCATTATGTTTATTTGTTTTTAATTTCATTTACTCATTATCATTTAGTAATTTAATAATACTATTTTTTTATAATTTCCATGGAAATAAAATAATTTGAAGTTTACAATAATTGATAATTGTTACTTCTGTACAGCTTTGAAAATAATAATAATAAATTAAAAATAAATTATCACTTTTTATCAATAAATAAATGTCAAAAAAAAATAAAAAAAAGTTGATCAGCTGATTTATTATTTTGGTTTCAAAAGTTTAAGGTTACGTTTAGTTGTTTATTTATTTGTTATAAAACTGTATAAAACTCTCTTAATTGCTCTCTAATCTCTATCAAGTGTTATCAAGTCAAAATAATATAAATTATGTGTTGTAAAGACGTTGTATTTTGCAAAGGTTTGAGTGGTAAAACCATTAGCCTAGAAAAATATTTACAAGTATTTACAGCTGCTGGATTTAATTGTAAAATATTATCTTCATTATCATTTTTATTTGTAAATACTGATAAACTCAGTGCTTGTTTACAAAAGACTGATGCATACTCTGGTACTAATTTTTATTTGGTTTTTTCAATCAACAATAATTTATCAGTTAAATAGTTTTGTATAATTAAAATTTTTTTTATTAGGTTTTGTATTTACTAGTCCAAGAGCTGTTGAAGCAGTTCATCAAGCAATTAAAGATAATGATGATATACATAATTTTTGGAAACAACATCCAGCATATTGTGTTGGACCATCAACTGAAACAACAGCTAAAAATTTACTTAAATTAGAAAATTGTGTTGGTTCACATTGTGGTAATGCAAATGATCTTGCAAAATTAATAACAAAAATTCATAAAAATAATGATAAACCAATTTTATATCCTTGTAGTGCAATCGCACGTGATACAATACAATTAATATTAGAAAATGAAAGTATTGCATTTGATAAAATAATATCATACAATACACTTCCATCAGAAACATTAGAAAATGATTTATTAAGTATTATTAATGATAGAGAACAAATATTTATATTTTTTAGTCCATCAATTGTTAAATTTATAATGAATATTGTTGAAAAACACAATTTAATTAAAAATATGAAATTTGTAGCAATTGGTGAAGTTACTGGTGAAACATTAAAACAATATGGAGTTGATATTTATGCAATTGCTGAAAAACCAGAGCCTGAATCTCTTCTACAATCAATTCAAAATTAATAAATAATTTATTTCATATATTTATTGTTGATAAAATTAGTTTTACATTTAAACTATTATAATATTGCATCCTATAAATACATACATACATATTTCAGTTCTTTAAATAGAGTTACATTAGAAAAAAAAAAAATGGTGGGGGCTTTAGGGGGAGGTTTGAGTATACAATTAGTGTGTCATGTCGGTGATAAGTGAGGGTTAGATCTATCTAACACTGTCTAACACTGACAATAACAAAAAACATTAAAAAAATACTTATATTAAAATACTTAAAAAGTGTCTTGGTGCTATGGCGTGTATAAGATCAAGTAGATTATGTTGTCGAATTGAAAAATTGTGTCAACAGTCTGATCATATTGTTGAACGAAAACATAGACAAATAACACAAAATTTTTATCAAAAACATTATCATCATCATCAGGTCAATAATTTATTACAAAAATACAAAAAAAATGTATCAATAAATAATATTAATAATAACATACGATTAATACAAACACAACAACCTGGATCAAAACACGATACACATGTAGATTTAAATAATCTTCTAAGTGATGATTTAAAAGGTTTTTATGATGACATTAAAAAAGAATTGATAAATAATACAAATATTGAAGAATTAAAAGACATATCAACATATTATTTTGATGGTCATGGCAAAGCATTTCGTCCAATGGTAACTATATTAATGTCACGTGCTATTAATTGTCATCATAATAATAAAGATGAATTATTATCATCACAAAGACAAGTTGCAATGATTGTTGAAATGATACATTGTGCATCATTAATTCATGATGATGTTATTGATCAATCAGATACACGTCGTGGTAAAGCATCAGCAAATGTTGTATGGAGTCAAAAAAAAGTAACAATGGCTGGTAATTTTATTCTAGCAATAGCATCAATAATGAAAGCACGATTAAAAAATGATGATGTAACACTAACACTTAGTAAGGTTATCACAGATTTAGTACAAGGTGAATTAATGCAACTTGGATCAAAAGAAAATGAAACTGAAAGATTTAAACATTATCTTAGTAAAACATATAGAAAAACAGCAAGTCTTATTGCAAATGGTGCTAAATCAGTTGCAATGCTTGGTGGTGCTGATGAAAATTTAGCAAATATTGCATATAATTATGGAAGAAATATTGGTTTAGCATTTCAATTAATTGATGATCATCTTGATTTTGTTTCATCATCTGATAAAATGGGTAAACCAACTGCTGCTGATTTAAAACTTGGTTTAGCAACTGCACCAGTACTTTTTGCATGTGAACAATATCCAGAATTAGATCCAATGATAATGCGTCGTTTTCAAGAACCTGGTGATGTTGAACGTGCATTTGAACTTGTTAATAAATCACATGGACTTGAACAAACAAAATATCTTGCACAAAAACATTGTAATGAAGCAATTAAATTAGCACGTACTCTTGTTGATAGTCCATATCAAAAAGGACTTATTGAAATAAGTGAACTTGTTGTTAATCGTGAAAAATAGATTAAATAATTTTATAGTTAAATAAACTCAAAATATTGTTATTGCAATTAGCAAATGAAATAGAAAAAATAAATAATTCTTTTTTTTTGTATTTATTACTTAAATAAAATATTATATATTTGTTTATTCAATTAATTAATTAATAATAATAATAATAATATATTGATTTAAAAATTTTCTTTTTAATTTATAATTTTTTTTTTTTTCATTGTTTAATATTCAAATTTAAAAAATATATACTTATATATTTAATTTAATATCTATTTCGATTGGCAGCATTACCAAGAAGACAATTTAATTCAGCACCAACAATTGTTGATTGATTAGCATAATAAGGCTGCGGTAAATTACCATTGTATTTCATTTGTACAGCTGTTTCGTAATCTGGTGCTGGTCTGTATGATGGAAGCATTGCTCGTAAATTATTTATTTCAGTTGATGATACTGTTGTTGCTGGTGGATATGGTGATGATGATAAATCATTACAACTTGTCCAACGCATTTCATCTTGAATTCTATTTTCAAGATTTGTTTGTTCACTTGAGTCATTAGTATCACTATCCTGAAAAAAAATATTAATACAAAAAATTTAATTAAAAAAAATAATTAATTATTAACTATTTAAAAATAATGAATAAATTTATATAAACTTACAAAATAAGTTGTCAGTCTTTCACAAGGTCTTGTATCTTGAAATTGCATATAAAATGTATGCTGAGCAATACAAAGTCTCCACATGTACTTGGCATTTTTTGATTCATTAAATGTAAATTGTTTAGCTTCATCATTAGATTGACATTCTATTCTAAATGTTTTTTTTTGATTAATAACATTACTTATATCTTTCCATGTATAAAATTGTGTTGGTTGTTCACTTGTTGATACAACCATAATACCATTTATTGAAATACCAAGTACAACTTCATTACCACCATCATCTTTGGCATTAAATGTTTCATAACCATATCCTTCAAGTTGCATACCAACAGTAATATAAAGTTCTTCAGCAGCTGTTTGTGCAACACCTTGTAAATTTTTATACTGAATTATTGCTGAATGAAGAAGATTTTTTTTTGATCCAAGCTCAGTTTCAATAACATCCTAGATGTTGAAAAAATTTTATATATTAATTAAAATTATGTTTTAATATATTATATGTATATATTTTATTTATTTTATTTACTTTTGGAAATAATATATACTGTTGTAGATGATCTATTGTGTGTTTAGCAGCATCATAATTACCAAATTCAGCTTGCAGTGAATAAGCTGCTAAAAGAGCTGCTTGTCTATCATTGCACTGTGTTTTACCTTCAAGTACATCACTTTTTAATTGTAAATAATAATGATACCTAAAAAAACACGTATAAATTATTAATATTTTCAATTAAATTCATAAATTCATTTAATTTTTAATTTATTAAATTACCTTGTCATTTCTTCATGAATCAATTGAACATCAGTGATGTAAAACATAACTCTTAAATAAAGATGAAAATTTTTAGCTTCTTTTTCTAATTGACGTTTTAATGGTTTTTCAAAATCAACCCAATGAACAATATTTTCACCATGTCGCCAAACATATTGTAGACCGAAAAATTCTGGTTGACCAAGACCAAGTCTTTGCATCACACTGTCTAAACATTCTTTACCCAAACTTTCAATACTTAAAGTACATTCAATTGATGTTTGATCCAGCAATTCAACACAAATAACATACTGATTTTTTGATACAACATTGTACTGACGACTCTTCTTCAGGTGAAATTTGAAAGGCATCTTTTAACTTTTTATTTTATTATTCACGTATTAATATATAATATTTTTATTTTATTTATAAATCTATTATTATTATTATTATTATTATTATTATATTTGGAGCAAAAATATAAAACAACTCATCTTCATTGTCAAAAATAGATACAATTTTTTTTTTTTTAATAAATAAATTACGTAATTTATTTCCTTTTGCAATATTTATTAAATAATAAAAATTGTTTGTTATTTTAAACTTTGTATATAAAGTTAAAACAATTGTTTATTTTTTTTTTTTTACAAGCTTTCTGACATTTGTAAAGGAATGTTTCTTTTTTTTTATTTTTTTTTTCTTTCGGGGGAAACCGGGGGAATTATTGTTCAATTGTCTACCATCAGAGGTCATATCAGTACGGATCAAAAAAATTTTCAGAATTGAAAAAAAAAAATATAACCTTCTACACAAGAACAACCGTGTATGTGTATATAGTACATTTGTTAATATTTGTTTTCGTTCATGATATTATTGTTGTAAACAATTGTTAATAATAATTATAAAATAATCATGAACGCTCTTTTGGGAAGTTTTTCACGAATGTCATTTGTTGTAAATAATTTGACAAAAAATAGTGGCTGTATAACAAGAGGTTTTAAATCAGATTTAAAAATAAAATGGATAAAACCAGCTAAAATTCCATGTACTCATCCATCAAAAAGTGGTGATGGTGGATTAAAACGTATAGAAAATGAATCTATTCTTGCATATAATTATTCTCAATCACAAGAATTAAAAGAGTAAGAAAAAAATTATAAATAAATAATTAAATGAATATAAACAATAACAATTATTAATTAATTTTTTTTAGTGCACCAGAAATTGTAAGAAAATTATTCTCTTTGGAATTTATGCCAATGAAAGAAACTGAAATTTTAAATAAAGAAAACACAAGAGATCTTGTCAAAAGATATGAGCATGATAAAGTATCAATGGAAGCTAAAAGTAATAAAATAATATAATACAAATTAATATCTTAATTTATTTAATAATTTATTTATTTTCAATTTGCAGTTGCTGTAATGACAAGTGAAGTATTATATCTTCAAAAATATCTTGATAAAAATCCAAGAGATAAAAAAACATTTGTTTTTTTAAAACATTTAATTGATAGAAGAAAAAAATTTTTATCAAAATTAAGAAAATGGGATTACAGAAGATTTGAATGGATATTGGAACAATTAAATTTAACATACAAACCAAATCCAGTTGAATATTATCGTGTTACAAGAAAAGATTCAATGAGAAAATTAACTAAAAAACATTGTGATGAATTAATACAAGAAAAAATAAATGCATATAAAGCTGAATTAGCTGAAAAAAAAAAGATTTTTTTAAATTCAAAAGTTGAACGTCTTGAATTTATAAGAGCTGAAGAAATAGCATGTGGTGTTGAGCCAACTGTAAGTGAAGAAGAAATTCAAGAAGCTAAAAAAATAGCTGCTCAATATAAATAAATAAATAAATAAAATTTTGTTAAAAATAATAATAAATTAAGATAATTTTTTGTTCCACATCAAGTTTTATTATTATTTACAAGTGTTTTTTTTTTTTTTTTTTTTTCATTTTTATATTTAAAAAAAAATTGTTCATATTTTAATAATAATTAAACTTCAACATCTGGTATATTATTTTTTTGATCTGTTTGAATAACTTTAATTTTTCCAAATAATGAATTATAAAGTTCAGTTTTAGCAACATCAGACCAAGTATCATTGAGTAAATTTGGTGCCATAAAATTAACTAATTTTGGATGAACATTGTATCTAACTCTACGTCCTTTAGTTGCACGTGTATCGATTTTTCTTTTCATTTTATTTCTCATATTTTGTAGTTGAACCCATTGTTTACCTAATTGTATTGGATCAGTAATATCTGATGATTTATGTTCAATTAATTCTCTCAATAATTGATGATAAAAATCATCATCATCATATATTTCAGTATCATATTCTTGTATTCTTCTTCCATCATCATTAGTTTGATCTTTTTTTCCAATAATACTGTACTCGGATCTTTTTAATTGTGTTCTTGATATTAATTTTTGTTTATTATTTAATAAAAATTCAATTTGTTTAACAACAGCTTGACTTGTACCTTTACTAGCATTACCAGTTGCAACACGAGTTTTATCATTCCATTTTTGAATAACTGAATTTCTATATGGTGTATAAAGTGTGTGTCTTTTATCAAGAACTTTTTCAAATTCATCTAATGTTTTACATTTTTTATTTGGTGGTTCTTTTATATCATTATTATCATTATTATTATCATTAGATTTATTGTTATTAATTTGTTTCATTTCATCATCAGTATCAGATAAAATTTCTTCATCCATTGAATCATCATTAATTGTTTTTGTATTATCATTATTTTGTTTATTAGATAATAAATTTTTAGTTTCTGGATTATTTTTCCATAATTTAGCTTGTAATTCTAAAAGACCATTTAAAGCATTTGATAATTTTTTTGTTGCATCATCTGCAACTTCTTTAAATTGTTTATCAGTTTGATATTCTTTATAGATATCATATTGTGGCATTTTGTTGCTTGTTGAAAGACATTTTTGAAGTTTTATTCTCATTTCTAATAAATTTTCCCATACTTTTAATTGATTTCTAACACATGAACCTTTTTCAATTTCTTGATTAATATTTACAGGTGTCATACTAGGAAAATTACTTTCATCATCACGTTTTCTTCTAAGAGGATTATCGTCATCAAAATCTGATTCTTCTTGGTCATCAGAATTTTCTTCATCATTATCAGTTTCAGCTTCATTATCGTCATCGTTATCTTCTTCTTCTTCTTCTTCTTCATCATCTACATTATCATCATCACTATTATCATTAGCATCTTGTTGACCATCACTATCATCATCATTATCAGAATCCATGTCACACAAATCTTCCATTGCCTCATCTGAATCTTGATCATTTTCTAAATCACTATTAGAATCATCAGACTCATTATCATAAATATCTTTTCTAGACACTTTTTTACCTTTATATCTGTAGAAAAAATAATAATAACATTAGTTGTAGCAATAGATATAAAAAATAAATTAACAACTTTACCTGGCATCAACTTCATTAAGAAGATGAACATTCTGTTTTCTAATTGATGAACCAGTTTGAACATCATCAGTATCTGATTCTGAATGTTGATCAACAAGTTTAGCTTTTGTTACTTCATCCTCATCATCAGATTCAAATGTCTTTGGTCCATCTGTTATTATATCGTTAATTTTTTCAGCTAAACTTTGTTTTTTTTTTATTTTCAACATTGTTTTATTTTTTTATAGTTATATTTGTTAAAAATTTAATAAACATTAATCAACAACAACAATGCACGTGTATATCAAGATTGGTAAAGTTTAAGAATAAAACATAACCAACACTTTGTGTGTATCTATATTTTTTGTATATTTTTTTTTTTTTTTTTTAATCCTTGGTATATACTAGAATAGTCATCTCTTGAGAACTTAACAAACTATTTAATTAACTTATTATATGAGTTATTAAATTTTTTTTTGACAACTACTCATCTAGGAATTTTTTTTATACATATGTTCTTCATGATTTAAAAAAAAAAAAATAAAATAATTATTCTGTTTCTCTCTCTCCCTTATCAGTTTATTATTCAAAAATCAATTTTAATTTTAGATTTTTTTAAAATTTATGTTTTTTATATTGAATTTTTTCAACACAAAGTAAAATGAAATAAAAAAATATAAAATTATTCTATACGCATGCGCATTATTTATATTATTATTATTATTATTATGTGTAAAAAAAGAAAAAAAAAGAAATTGAACAAAATACAAAAAAATAACAATAACAAATTTTGTCATTAAAGCTCAACGTGTGATACTAGTGGAGCAATCGTTAAAAAAACATCATTACATTAGTATTTCCAGGAACTTATTGGTTGAATAGAAGTAAATAAGTAATTAAAAAAAAAAATCAGGTGACAATTTATAAATTTTAATCAATTTTTTATTATCATTTTGTTATATAAATTGATAAAAATATTTGATATGACAGTGAGTTAACTCAGTATAACTCAGTGTAACATAAAGCCGACTCGAAATTTGATATATTATCTGACGATCCCACAGATTTTTTTCTCAGGGTCAAAAAAGTCATTTAAGATTACAGTTGATATTTTATATTTTTAGCATCATCATTGATGCTCCAAAATTTTATTTAACTTGTTACTTCATATCAAAGTTTTCAGTTTTTTTTTTTGTCAAAATATAATTAATCACAATTCAAAGTTCATATATTAATTTCGATTATCTTATTATTTTGATTTATAATTATTTCAGTACAAATTACATTTTCATCAAAACTTTTAAAGATGACACCAGCAAGTCAAATTGGTACTGGAGATTCTGTTTTAGATTCTAAAATAAAAGAATATTTGCACTGGAATAAAGTAAGTTAAATTTAATTTTTTCATTCAACAATTAATTTATATATTTTAAATATTTATTTTAAATTATTTTAATTAAAGGATGATGAAGCTGAAAAAGAAATTATCCAGCTTACAGAAGCAAATGATATTAAGACTTTATCAAATTTGTTCTTGAAAAGATTAGAATTTGGTACTGCTGGTTTAAGAGGACGAATGGGACCAGGATATAGTCAAATGAATGATTTAGTAATTATTCAAACAGGTCAAGGTTTACTTAAGTATCTTCTTGAAACAGTAAATGATTTACATGATACTGGAATTGTCATTGGATATGATGGAAGATATCACAGTAAAAGATTTGCTGAATTAACAGCAGCAATATTTATAAATGAAGGTGTTAAAGTCTATATGTATTCACAAGTATGTCCAACTCCATTAGTATCATATGCAATATTAAAATACAATTGTTCATCTGGTGTTATGGTAACAGCATCACATAATCCAAAAGAAGATAATGGCTATAAAGTTTATGGAAAAAATGGTGCACAAATAATTCCACCACATGATAAATTAATTCAAAAATTAATTTTAAATAATTTAGAACCATGGAAAACATCATGGGATACATCAAAAATTTATAGTAGTGCATTATTTAAAGATCCACTTGATGAAGTTATGACTTCTTATTTTAATATTATTAAAAATAATACAATTTATCCAGAAGTTAATAAAAATACAATTATTAAATTTACCTATACTGCAATGCATGGTGTTGGATATTTATATATGGTTGAATCATTAAATGCTGCAAGTTTCAAGGTAAATTTTAACAAATAATAATAATACTTCTTCCTTTAGTTAAATATAAATAAATGATACAATTAATAATTTAATTTCAGCCATTTATTGCTGTTGAAGAGCAAAAAAATCCAGATCCAGATTTTCCAACAGTTAAATTTCCAAATCCTGAAGAGGGTAAAAGTTCTTTAGATTTGAGTTTTAAAACAGCTGATAAAAATGGATCAACAATTATATTAGCTAATGATCCTGATGCTGATCGTTTAGCTTGTGCTGTTAAAAAACGAACGTATGATATATTACTTTATTTTTTATTTTTTTTAAATTTTAATGACCTAAATTTTTATCAATTTAATTATTATCATTTAACAGAGGTGATTGGCATGTTTTAACTGGTAATGAACTTGGTGCATTACTTGGTTGGTGGATGATACATGCTTATCAAGTAAGAAATCCAGATGAAGATTTATCAAATGTCGTTATGCTTGCATCAACTGTTTCAAGTAAAATACTCTCTACAATGGCAAAAAAAGAAGGTTTTCAATTTGAGGTAATATATAATCATTGTAAATTAAATTAAATAAATTATAAATTATTATTATCATCATTATCTTACTAATTAATATAAATTATTTTTATTGAAGGAAACATTGACTGGATTCAAATGGATTGGTAATAGATGTGAAGAATTAACAAAACAAGGCAAAATTCCACTTTTTGCATATGAAGAAGCAATTGGTTTTATGTGTGGTTCAACTGTTCCTGATAAAGATGGTATAAGTGCTGGTGCATGTGTTGCTGAAATGGCAGCTTATCTTGAAACAATGGGCTTGACATTACTTGATAAATTAGAAGAAATTTATAAAACGTAAGAATTATATATTAAATATTTTGTTTTTTAAATATTAATTATCGTAATAAATAAATTATTATTATTTTTTAGTTATGGTCGTCATATAACTGATAATTCATACTGGATTTGTCATGATCAAGAAACAATCAAAAATATTTTTGAAAAATTAAGAAATTATGATGGGAAACCAGAGACAGTAAGTTTTATCATTTAAAATATTAATATTATTATTTTTAATTGAAAAAATTAAATAATTGTTTGAAAAGTCATTAGTCATAATAATAATATATAAATAGATAGTATGTTTTATCAAGAAATTGTTATGATGATAAAATTAAAGAGAGGATGCATATGCCATGAGTGAGAGTGTTTGTTTGTGTTTTATCGTACTAAGGCTTGAAGGCCAACTGGTATACTGGTATATTAATCGCAAGAGCTAGCACAAATAAGGAAAAAAAATATATATATAAATATATAATAATTTATAAACGTAATAAGGTGATGCGTTTTTTCTTTTGTATATCGACTCAGTGATATAGTAAACACGACAGGAGTGTCAATAATTTTAATTTTTCTCTTTTTTTTATTATTCTACCAAGCAAGTATTATCAGTGATAAGAATAATGATTATTCGTCTTTAAATATTATAAGGATTAAAATTGAGCAAGTCATTTACAAATTATATTTATTTAATTTTTTTTCATACCATTGTTTTACTGTTAAACGTGAATGACTTGACTCAATAATTTTAAAGTAAAAAAAAACTGTTATTTCTGTTTTTAAAATATAAATATATTGTTTATTATTTTTTTTTTTATTTTTTTTATATTCAAGAATTAATTACTAATGGTGTTAATAAAATTTATAAAAATAAATAACAGAAAATATAAAATTATATAATTAATAATAATTTTTATTATTCAAAATAATAATAGTGACAATGAAGAAAAATATGTCAATTTCATTCGACAATTTAACGGATATGTTTCTGACCTCACTGACACTGTTGCCACAAATATTATTTATTATTTTAGCAATTCCTGTTATAAAATCATTATATTTTTTATCACCATTTTTCGAAGAAACTACAGATTTAACGTAAGGTTCAATGTTTAAATAATTTTTTTTTCTGTCTTATATTTTTTTATTATTATTTATTCAATGATAAATTATTCATAGACATTAGATAATTATTTTTATTATTTATTCAATGATAAATTATTGTTATTATTAATTTATGTAAATGATATTTTTTAATGATTTTTAATTTTATTTTTTGTTAAAGTATCCATCAAGTATTGCCGGGGGAAAATATACAATAACTAGTGTACGTGATTTAACAACTGGTTACGATAGTACTAAGATTGATAATAAAGCTGTATTGCCAGTATCAAAGAGTAGTCAAATGATAACATTTACATTTGATAATGGTTTGGTTACAACATTAAGAACAAGTGGAACAGAACCAAAAATTAAATATTACAACGAATTATGTGCTTCACCAGAACTGCAGTAAGTTATATTTTTTATTATTTATTTCATTTTAAAATATTAAAAACTTTTAAACTTATCAATTTTTAATCTCACCTTGTTTAATTTAATCGTTTTAAATAAATACATACACTTTTTTCAATATCACGGGCTTTTGATTCAATAATAAACTTGATAAGAATAATTCTGTTCTCTCAATAAACATTTTTATTAATTTATAATTATTTTATTTCTTTCAGGGACGTTGTTGCTCTTCGTAAAACACTTGAAGAAATGGTACTGGCAATTGTTGAAGAATTTTTAAGACCGAAAGAAAATGGACTTATACCACGCTCAACTTAAATAATTAACTAATATTAAATCACAAATTAAACAAAATATTTTATTCATTTTTTGTTTTTATTATTATTATTTTTCCTTTTTCTTTAACTAATTATTAATTATTATTATTAATTAGATAATAATATTTAATAATGAAATTTATAAATTTTAATTGACTATATTAAATTATTAGGTAGTACATTACATTATTTTAAATATAAACAAAAAAATAATAATAATAATTTTAATTTTTTAAAAATACAACTTATTTATTATTTGTTGTAGTTTTTTTTTTATTATTTTTTCTATTTGCTTCTTTAACTTGAAACGTAATACATTCATCGTCAAGAAGATCTATAAAATCATTTAATTTTCCATTAAATCCTTCTGCTTTGAATTTTCTAAATGTATCCTCTAATGGAATTGGAGTATACATAAGTATATCACGGTATAAATCTCGATTTTTTTGAAGATATTTATTAAATAATTCTTTAATTGGAAGAGTACCTTCATCGACGCTAGAAGGTTTATCATCATTATCATTATTATCATCATCATCATCATCATCATCCAGGTCCATTTCTTCAACAATTTTTTCTCTTTCAGTTGATGAATTTGAAGTAGAACTTTCTTGTGATAGATCTTTATTATCATTAAGATGATTAATATCATTTTGTACACACTGTTTTTTTCTTGGTGGTTCGTCATCATTATAATTATCTGTTGATGTATCAGATATATCATCATCAGACACAAATGGATGAAGTTGATCATAAATATTTGTTAATAATTTTATTGCTTTTGGTCTTTTTTGTTTTTTTAAACCGTATTTATGAAGTTCATGATAAAGTTCTGGTGATGTCATATTAGAATAATTAAGAGGAGGAGTTATAACTTCAGTTAATCTTGATAAATTATTATTTTTAAAAATACTTGTTTCTTTTTTTTTATGTATTGGTTTTGTAAAATTACCATCAGATTTTGATTTAACACCTAATATTCTTGAATTTGTATTTGTTACAATTGGTGAAGCAAGACTTGAATGACATCTTGTTGATGATGCAATTGGAATGTCATCGTCTGAATTATCACTGAGAGTATGTGCAATACGGGATGTACGTTCTTTTAAAATTTTTGATGATCTAAATGTTATATTTTTACTTGCACTTGGCATTAATTTTGTCATACTTTCATCAGTTTGATTGTTAGAATTTAAAAAAATTGGACTATCTAATAAATTACTAATTTCAAATCCTCCCTCAGAAATTTTTAATTTACTAGAACTATTTTCTTTGTTTGCCTCAGGAAGATCTTTTAATATTTCATCAAAATGATCAAAATCATCAAAATCATCTAGATTTGATGTTTCTGATGATGATGACAAAGTTATTGGACTCTGTGAAGATTTGATATTAGTAACCACATTATTTTTTTGTGATGATTCTTTTAATATATCAGCAACCTCTTGACTCAAATTTGATTTTTGTGTAAAACAGTGATTAGATTCAGTATCACTATCATTATTTAATTTTAAAGTATCATGACTTGAATTTGAATCTGAAATTTGTTGCGTTAAAATTTTTCTTTCTGGGCTATTTTTAGAACGTGATTGGGTCAGTGGTAATGTATCACTCCAACTGTCAAAATCAACATCATTAATTGTATTTATACCTGGCAATAATTCACTAGTTCTTGATCCTTCTTGTAAATTGTTCTGTGATTTATTATCTTTATCTGGGGAATATATTTTATCAACATCTATTACTGGATGATCATTCGTTTTTGGAATATCAGAGCGTTGTAATACCTCTTGAGTTTTTTTAAATTCAAAATCTGGTAAATCAGTTAAATTTATTGAACTCTCTGTTTTATTGTAATTTTCTTTATCATCATTAACCAAATTATCTTTACAAGTTTGAGAATTATTATAAATATCTGAAAATTCATCATCAAAATTAATATCATCAAGTGACGGTATTTCTTTTTTATCAAAAGTATTTTTATTTTTTTTTAAATTGCTGGATTCACTTGGTGGAGTTATTATCTCAGCACTTCCTAAAAATTTTATTGCATCAGTACGATAATTAGTAATACTATTTGATAATTTATTTTTTTGATATTTTGTAAACATTGATTCATCAAGATCTTCATCATCATCATCATCACCATTTGATTCAACTTCAGTTGACAATTCACTTATGTCAACATTATTTTCATTTGGTTTTCTAGATATTTCTAAATTTTTACCAGCACTAGCACCAGTATCTGCAGCAGCAGCAGCAGCAGCAGCAGCACGAAGTTTATCCTCAATCATACTTATGTGAGATTTTTTTTTCTTATTGGCTGATTTTTCAACGTTTAGACTATCATCATCATCATCATCATCATCATATGATTTTTTTCCAACAAGAAGAAAAGACTCATCATCATTTTTTTTAATTTTAAATGGATTTTTATGTGGTGGTTTTAATTGTCGTACAGGTGTATCACCATCAGTATCAGTATCATTAATATCTCTTGCATTTATACGTTTAATTTTTTCAATATAAAGAGTCATATCACTTTTAGACTTTATTGGATACATCTCTGATAATTTTTTACGACATGTAAATGATTTTGATTGTAATGGAGTTTCTAAAATTTTTTGACTACTAAATTTATTTGTTATATTAATTTCAGTTTTATCAATGGTTTTAGGTGTTGTTATTTTATCAATTAAAGTTGATGATTCATCAATTGTTTTTGTAAGTACTTGACGAGTAATTGATGATGTAGCATCAGATTCAACAGCTATAGAATCTTCAAATAAATCTGGTGAACAAGTTAATTGTTTTTTATCCAAATCTATTTGAGTTATAGGTGTTTTAATTTGTACATCTTGATTTTGTTCTAATTCAAAATCATCTGTCCAAATAATATCATCAATATTTTCAATACTTTGAATTTCATTATTTTTAATTTTATCTTTGGTATCAACATCAGCTAATTTTTTAGAATTATTATTTATTTTTATCTCAATTTTATCATTATTATTATTATTTTGTTTTGATTTACCATGATATTTACAATTAGATTTATCTTTTTTTATTAAATATTCAAATAATTTTTTAACACTATACTTATGTGCCAATAATTTTAATTGATCAATTAAATTATTTTCATTGGAAATACAACAATCAATAATTCTTCCACAATATAAATATTCTAAAAAATATGTTGCTGTTTTTATGTCAATTGTTGGCCATTGAATAATTTTTTTCCAATGATCATATAACTTGTTGAATTCTACAACATCATCTAATATATTATTACAACGTGCTAAAAAAACAAGTGAATGACCTGGAATATATTTATCTTGTTTTAAAATTATTTTAATATCAGATCCATATGTACTACCAACCATTTTATACCAATCATATGCAACAACAACTGATGATTCTTTTTCTGATTGATTATTCATAAAATTATTTTTTATACTATCAGATTCATCATCTTTTTCATCATCAGCATCGTCATCATCATCATCATCATCATCATCATTATCGTTGTTATCTTTTTCTTCTCTTTCTTTTTTACTTTGTAATTGATTGTTATTTCCATTTTGTAACACTAATTTATTTTCGTCTGTTGAATTTTTTTCTTCAACATTAGAATATTTACTTTGGCTATTGTCTATTGTATTTGTGGTTTTTATATATTCATGATGACTATCTTCTGCTTTAATTTCTGCATCAATATTTATTTTACTATCAACATTAGAACCATCTTTTGAAACGTTCTCATTATTTTCTTCATAACTCATGTCTGTTATTTTTTGTTCTTCAGATTCAATTGGTTGAAAATAATCAGCAAGTTCATTTACATAATATTCAGAATTTTTTAACAATTCCATAGAATAGTTCCAAAGTTTTTGATCTGATTTGTAATAATTTTTTAATAATTTACTATTAAATTTAGTTTTTTTTTGCAATATTTGTTGATGACTTAATTCAGCATACCTTGCTTGAGTTGATTGTTCAACTCCAACAATTATTTCAGCAATTTTTTCAGTTAATATTGCTTCTCTTGTTTCTTGAGTTCTTGTTTCAAGTATAGTTGGACCAAAATTTTTTTTTTTTTTAATTTTAACTTGTGGTAATTCAATTTGTGGTTTATTTGTTTTAAATCCAAATGATTGTAGTGTACTTCGTCTTTGTAAACTAGTCATATCATCAAATTTTTCATCAGACTCAGTAACCACTGCAACAGCATTATCTAATTCTTCAAGTTGTTCCATTTCTTGTAGTGATATTGATAATGCCTGGGCTAAATGAATGTCAGGATCACCTTCAGGCATGAAATTTTTAATATTTGGTTTTTTTTTTTTAATACTACGAATTGGTCCAGCTGGTAAACCCATTTGCATTCTTTCAGCCGCTTGACGTTCTTGTAACTCAGTTGCAGCAAGTAATTTACGTGTTGAAACATTATTTTTAACAGCACAAGTTTTAGCATGTGATGATTGTGTATCGGCATCATTAAATGATTTAAAACACAATGGACAAACAAATGACAATTGATTTTGTTGTTTAAAAAATTGTGATTCAATTGATGGCTGACTTGTATTTTCTTTTGTTGATTTTGTTGTTGTTTTTTTTTTACTACGTGATACATTTTTTTTTTTGACATTTATTATTTTAGGAGGTACTTTTAAGATTATATTTGGTGGTTTAAAATCAGCTAGACTATCATCAATATCTGGTGATTGTGAACGAATTAGTTTTTTATTTTTATTAGTTTCACTTTCCTCATTTGTTTTACTGAAAAAATAAATAAATAAATAAAAGGATGGTTTAGGTTTTTTAATGATAATTTTATAATTTTATTATTTTCAAATAAATAAAAGAGTAATTTTTCTATAAATAAATATTAATATTTTATTTACGAATTATAAGATACATTAATAAAACTACCTTGTTTGTGGTTTTGAATTTAATATCTCACTATTGACATTTCTCTCTGTAGTTTTTGACATTTTAAAATGGATTACTATAATAACTAATAAATAAATGATAATTTTTTTATTTAAACGTGATTAACACGTGGCTCAACTTCACCAGTTTTTTTATTATCTAATGCAATTGCAATTGAACTCATTAATTGATCTTGCATGACAATACGTTTTTCAATTTCCTCAGGTGTTTTTGTAAAAATTTTCAAAAATTTTGCCTTGAGAGAATTGGAGTAATCTGAATATCTGTAATTGGTAAAAATAAATTCATTCATAATAAATTGAAATAGCTATTATATTATTATACAATTATGGATTGTAAATTTATGTTGCTTTATACATACATGAAAAGTTCAGTAAGTGCAACAAAAGAAAGGATTCCACCTCCAATAAGTAATGTACCAACACGATTGGCAGGTGTACCTCTTAATTGTCGAGGTTTTCGTTTTGATACATTGGTTGGGTCCTTTTGAATAGATTCATGCAACATTCCACTTGTTAATAGTTTAACGATTAATAACAAAAAATATTTATTTACAAATAAAATTACAAACCGAATACAAAAAGGTTATGCTGTAAATGATAATATATCTGTTTCTTTCAGTTAGTTTATTTTTCTCCTCTCTCTCAGAATCTCAGAATCGCAGCCAAGCAGCCAGTAATCAGGATTGGGTTATTTAACGATTTTTAGAACAATTTGGAGTTTCATATGTTCATACGTATAATACTGTATCAAACGAATAAAAAGTTACAAGGCCTGAACACCCCTAAATAACTCTTTACAAGTTATGTTCACCTAGTATTATCCGCATGTTTTTCAATAAATTTTGAAAGCCGCAGGGCAGAAAAACTTGTTTTTAACATGGCCTAGAAAAAATGAAAAAGCAGTTCTGAAAACCTCTTTCCAAGTTATGTTCGCCTAGTATTGACCGCATTTTTTTCAATAAATTTTGAAAGCCGCAGGGCAGAAAAACTTGTTTTTAACATGGCCTAGAAAAAATGTATAAGCAGTTCTGAAAACCTCTTTCCGAGTTATGTTCGCCTGTTCAAATCCGGATTTTTTTCAATAAATTTTGAAAATCGCAGGGCAGGAAAACCTGTTTTCAACTGGGCCTAGAAAAAATGTACAAGCAGTTCTGAATACCTCTTTTCAAGTTATGTTCGCTTGTTAAAATCCAGATTTTTTTCAATAATTTTTGAAAGCCGCAGGGCAGGAAAACCCGTTTTGGACTGGGCCTAGAAAAAATGTACAAGCAGTTCTGAAAACCTCTTTCCGAGTTATGTTCGCCTGTTCAAATCCGCATTTTTTTCAATAAATTTTGAAAATCGCAGGGCAGGAAAACCCGTTTTTAACTGGGCCTAGAAAAAATGTACAAGCAGTTCTGAATACCTCTTTTCAAGTTATGTTCGCCTGTTAAAATCCAGATTTTTTTCAATAATTTTTGAAAGCCGCAGGGCAGGAAAACCCGTTTTTAACTGGGCCTAGAAAAAATGTACAAGCAGTTCTGAAAACCTCTTTTCGAGTTATGTTCGCCTAGTATTATTCTTATTTTTTTCAATAAATTTTGAAAATCGCAGGGCAGGAAAACCTGTTTTTAACTGGGCCTAGAAAAATTGTATAAGCAGTTCTGAATACCTCTTTCCGAGTTATGTTCGCCTAGTATTATCCGCATTTTTTTCAATAAATTTTGAAAATCGCAGGGCAGGAAAACCTGTTTTTAACTGGGCCTAGAAAAAATGTATAAGCAGTTCTGAATACCTCTTTCCGAGTTATGTTCGCCTAGTATTATCCGCATTTTTTTCAATAAATTTTGAAAATCGCAGGGCAGGAAAACCCGTTTTTAACTGGGCCTAGAAAAAATGTACAAGCAGTTCTGAATACCTCTTTCCGAGTTATGTTCGCCTAGTATTATTCTTATTTTTTTCAATAAATTTTGAAAATCGCAGGGCAGGAAAACCTGTTTTTAACTGGGCCTAGAAAAAATGTATAAGCAGTTCTGAATACCTCTTTCCGAGTTATGTTCGCCTGTTCAAATCCGGATTTTTTTCAATAAATTTTGAAAATCGCAGGGCAGGAAAACCCGTTTTTAACTGGGCCTAGAAAAAATGTATAAGCAGTTCTGAATACCTCTTTCCGAGTTATGTTCGCCTAGTATTATCCCCATTATTTTCAATAAATTTTGAAAGCCGCAGGGCAGGAAAACCTGTTTTTAACTTGGCCAAGAAAAAATGTACAAGCAGTTCTGAATACCTCTTTCCGAGTTATGTTCGCCTAGTATTATCCGCATTTTTTTCAATAATTTTTGAAAGCCGCAGGGCAGGAAAACCCGTTTTCAACTGGGCCTAGAAAAAATGTACAAGCAGTTCTGAATACCTCTTTCCGAGTTATGTTCGCCTAGTATTATCCGCATTTTTTTCAATAAATTTTGAAAGCCGCAGGGCAGGAAAACCTGTTTTTAACTGGGCCTAGAAAAAATGTACAAGCAGTTCTGAATACCTCTTTCCGAGTTATGTTCGCCTAGTATTATTCTTATTTTTTTCAATAAATTTTGAAAATCGCAGGGCAGGAAAACCTGTTTTTAACTGGGCCTAGAAAAAATGTATAAGCAGTTCTGAATACCTCTTTCCGAGTTATGTTCGCCTGTTCAAATCCGGATTTTTTTCAATAAATTTTGAAAGCCGCAGGGCAGGAAAACCCGGTTTTAACTGGGCCTAGAAAAAATGTACAAGCAGTTCTGAATACCTCTTTCCGAGTTATGTTCGCCTAGTATTATCCGCATTTTTTTCAATAATTTTTGAAAGCCGCAGGGCAGGAAAACCTGTTTTTAACTTGGCCAAGAAAAAATGTACAAGCAGTTCTGAATACCTCTTTCCGAGTTATGTTCGCCTAGTATTATCCGCATTTTTTTCAATAATTTTTGAAAGCCGCAGGGCAGGAAAACCCGTTTTCAACTGGGCCTAGAAAAAATGTACAAGCAGTTCTGAATACCTCTTTCCGAGTTATGTTCGCCTAGTATTATCCGCATTTTTTTCAATAATTTTTGAAAGCCGCAGGGCAGGAAAACCCGTTTTTAACTGGGCCTAGAAAAAATGTACAAGCAGTTCTGAAAACCTCTTTCCGAGTTATGTTCGCCTAGTATTATTCTTATTTTTTTCAATAAATTTTGAAAATCGCAGGGCAGGAAAACCTGTTTTTAACTGGGCCTAGAAAAAATGTACAAGCAGTTCTGAATACCTCTTTCCGAGTTATGTTCGCCTAGTATTATCCGCATTTTTTTCAATAAATTTTGAAAGCCGCAGGGCAGGAAAACCTGTTTTTAACTGGGCCTAGAAAAAATGTACAAGCAGTTCTGAATACCTCTTTACAAGTTATGTTCGCCTGTTAAAATCCGGATTTTTTTCAATAAATTTTGAATCGCAGGGCAGGAAAACTTGTTTTTAACTTGGCCTAGAAAAAATGTATAAGCAGTTCTGAATACCTCTTTCAAGTTATGTTCGCCTGTTCAAATCCGGATTTTTTTCAATAAGTTTTGAAAATCGCAGGGCAGGAAAACCCGTTTTTAACTGGGCCTAGAAAAAATGTATAAGCAGTTCTGAAAACCTCTTTTCAAGTTATGTTCGCCTGTTCAAATCCGGATTTTTTTCAATAAGTTTTGAAAATCGCAGGGCAGGAAAACCCGTTTTTAACTGGGCCTAGAAAAAATGTATAAGCAGTTCTGAATACCTCTTTCCGAGTTATGTTCGCCTAGTATTATCCGCATTTTTTTCAATAATTTTTGAAACCGCAGGGCCAGAAAAACATTCAACTGAACAATGCCAACATAATTCATATCTTTTATCTTCATCAATTATTTTTGCAAATGATTTTTCAGCAAATATAAATTCACCTGGTTTAATATCTCTTGCTGCAATAATATATTTTATATTTTTATTATTTTTTAATTCAATAGCATCAGTAGCACCATTTATTTGAGCATTATCATTAAATTGTATTGGAAAATTTTTATTAAAATCAAATAAAATACGTAATTTACCAAATTTATTTATTATATTTGAATAATTAATAATCATATTTTTAGCAATATTATAATTTTCATCATGATGATCATGATGAATCATATTGGAAAACCATTGAAATATATTTGCAATTGATATACTTGATTCAATTGTTGAATTTGGCATTAATATATGAAAACAAAATAATTGACGTATATATAATTTAATTTTTAAATGATCTGGATAGCCTGATTTTAATGCACGTTCAATATCAAGAAGACAATCATTATATAATCTTGCTTTAAATAATAGTGCTGAACGATTTGCATAAGCCAATGATAATTCAGTGGATCCAAGTGGTGCATATGCTACACTTTTGGTATAACAAATTATTGTTGATTTTATATAATCATTATTTTTCAGTTTATACATTGTGTTACCTTTTTTTCTTAATTTTTGTGATGTTTTAATATCTTTAAATGTTGTTTGAATTTTTTTCATTTGATTAATTTGCGTTTGAAATTTATTTGTTTGTAATGATTGTAAATAAACAAAACTAACACATTCATGAAATGTTTGTTTATTTGAAAAAACACTATTATTATAATCAGCAGGTTGTTGTTTAAATGAATGTTTTTTGTTCATTGAAGGATTCATTGTTCTGTTAACAAAATTAATTAATTAATTATCATATGTTTTAAAATAGATATTTTAATTTAAATATAAATAATATTTACTTACATTTTTTATTATTATTTATATTGTTGTAAAAATAATATTATAATATGGTTGTCATTCAATTAATCTTGGATTGATGTGAATTTGTGATGAACCATTAAACAAGTCAGGAAAAAATAAAAAAATGAAAAAAACAAAAACATCAATAACTTTTAATTCATTGTTAAACAAATTATTATAATTATATAAATTTTTTTTTTTCAATAATTTTATATCATTTGTTTTATTAGTATTTTTTTTGTTTACTTTATTTTGTTTATTTTTTTAATAATTAATAAATTAATTAATATGAAAATATAGACTCAAGATGGCGTGACCCACATACATATATCAT